>JAQGCP010000558.1:0-16064 GCA_034699885.1 Acrobeloides thornei | reverse complement strand
GTAAACAGATAAAATTAATCTTCCGGTGGATAGTCACCATTCGCTTCAATAGCGGCTTCCCATTTATGTGGCAGAAGGTTTATTCCGCGAAGGAAAAACTCTCGATTTTTTATGCGATCCATGCTTTTACATCCGCCACAAGATCATCCAAACTTTCAAAAACTTTTTCATGTTGCCAATTAGAGATCGAACGGTTTACATGAAAATCGGTGGGTGCTTCCGTAGGAGAATATGATGGATGAGGAAGAAGTTCCTATCCCTTCTCTTTGATTGAATTCACAACTTAATGAAATGGTCAACACCAACTGCTCGGCTAACATCCTTGTTGTTAAACTTTGATCATTCTCCACTGCCTCCAACAGAGCTTCGACGTCAATCTCCACAGGTCGCCCTCTTACTTCTTTATCTTCTAGGCTTGTATCACCAAATTTAAACCGATTTAACCATTCATAGCATGTTCTTTGGGCACTATAACTTTCGCCACGCTAACTTTCGCCATTTCATTTAATTTCAGACTAATTGAGTTGCCTGGTTTGCAATAAATATGTATATTGACACGAACGTGGCGAAAGTTATAGTTTTTTGGCAACGTGGCGAACATGAAATGTGGCGAAAGTTATAGTGCCGTTCTTTGGCCGATTGTTTCATCTCCAAAAACTTCATTGATCTCACAACTCATAAGCAGTCATGCCTTTCAGAAAGATATTCAGAAATTATCATATTTGTATGGGACTTTAAGAGGAAAAGCACGAGAAGCTATTGCAAATTACAGCATTACGTAGGAAATTACAAAATTATAGTAGATGTACTAAAAAGAAGGTTTGGGGACCCTAGTAATATCAAAATGGCCTTAAATGCAGAACTCATGAACTTGCCGCAAAGCAAAGAAAATACCTCAGAAGTATGTCGAACTTTCCGTCGAATAGAATTTGCAGGCAGCTTGAAGACTTATGCCAAGATCTTGAAAACCCGACAACAATGATGCTCATCGAAGGAAAGCTCCCTCATTGGCTCTAAGAGAAGTCTATAAACAAAAAATGATAGATTCTCGATCGTCCTAACTGGACGGTCGAGAATATGTTGAAAGAACACTCTTCACCCAAGAATGTATGGAAAGAGTAGAACGTGAAATATATGGACCAAGAAAAGAAGAAAAAAGAAGACCAAACAACCGTTCTTTGGCCGATTGTTCCATCTCCAAAAACTTCGTTGATCTCACGACACGACTCATAAGCAGTCATGCCTTTCTCGAAGTGATATAGCAAGATATGTCGAATGTGAATATGGTTATCGATGCGCATTTTTAAGCTAAAATATAGAGGAATTTATTTACCCTAATTTCACGCGTATAAGCCGCGGCTTATACGGGGAATTAAAATCGTTTTGCCATAATTTTGGCCTAAAAGCGCTATAAAAGTGATCTTCTGGGGTGGGGGAGGGTAACCGAAAATACGATTTTGATGGTTTAAAAATGTTGTAACCGTTCATTTCATCCAAGATTCAAGGGTGCAGCTTATACGGGGGGTGCGGCTTATACGCGTGAAATTAGGGTACCACCTCGTTCGGTTTGGCGTTTTCCAATGTAAGTACTCTCAATGTACAATACGAAATCATCAAGTTGAGGATCCAAAATGGGTTCAAGCGGTTCAAAAGCATTAATTAAAAAATCATTTTATAATCTTTTTTTTTTAAATGTATGATGTCATTCTTATTTCCAAAATTTTTCAATCAAGTGATACTTTCGGTCGAGTGACTTTTCGGTCAAGTGACGTTTCGATCAACTGACGTTTCGGTCAAGTGACGGCACATGTTTCAGTTTTCAAGACTACGAGTCATATGACGTTTTTTCATTCAAAGAGATAGCCTAGAATATCATAAAGCTCTTATTCATTCAAATGAACTTGTTATTAAGAGATGTTTCTAAGGATTGTTAACATGAATGTTTTATTAATCCCTATAAAATGAGGGATTAATAAAACCCTGACAAAAATGCTGTATAAAAGTCCTGACAATAATCACGTAAAACAAAGGAATTAATCAAATCCTGACGTGAATCCTATGGGATGTTAACAAAGCAATCTATAATAATGTTCATAAAAAGTGTTTTCTTCAAGAACTTTTTTCTTACATCGACTTCCTTCAAGAAATTCATATATTGTAAACGAGGATAGAGATACAAATAAGTACATACAGGGTGTTCAATAATTTACTTCCTTATTTAAAAAGTTCACCAAAAATCGAGTTGACATCCTTTTCATCCGCCCGATGACTCATTCGAACGCCCCCCCCCCCCATCAAGCCATTTTTGGCACTATAACTTTCGCCACATTTCATGTTCTCCACGACAACTTTTGCCACGTTCGTATCAATATACATATTTATTGCAAATCAGGCAACTCAATTAGACTGTTTAGTGTGGCGAGATTCGTGACGAAAGTTATAGTGCTCCATTTTTTTAGAAAAAAAGTTTATTGAAAAAGCTTCTAACTTCGAATTTTTAGCCCAAAAATACTGAAAATCACGATTTCTTGAAATTTTCCTTATTTTCAAAACATTGCCATAAATTGAGTCTAGGACGGATTTTTTCGAGCGATGGCAATCTTGAAAGTTGGTAAGCTGATGAACTTTTTACTAAAGGAATTATTGAAAAAGCTTTTAAACTCGCGGAGATATGATTTAAAAAAATGGTTTGATGGGGGGTGGGGCGTTCGAATGAGCCGTCGGACGGCTGAAATGGATGTCAACTCGATTTTTGAAATACGGAAGTAAATGATTGAACACCCTGTAGATAAAAATGAAAAAGAATATAAAACTTTTCAAAGCCCAGCCCACATAAATTTCTTATTCATTCAAGAGATTGTGTGAAAAACATTTTATAATGTTTTTCACACAATCTCTCTGTGAAAAACATTATAAAATGTATCTAGTATATTATTACTTCTAATATGAGACATAGTTATTATAAAAACTCAACTCGTGATTTTCGTTCCAATGCACTTGATTTACTTTTGGTTTTACTTCCTCCATTCGTGTATATTTTTTAAACTTAAAGGGGAGAAGTCATGGCGGGTTATCGACAAAAATTTTTCGACGAAAAATGATCGAGTAACATAAAATAAGCTAATATTGGATGAAAACTAGAAATATTAACTCGAAAAAATGATTTAGCACACAATTTTTTTTGACCCTCTATCAGGGTCTCCATGTTAAAAAATCAATTTTTTCAACTTTTTTATTTGGCTTTTTTGAAAAATTGGATTTTTGAAAATGCGAAAAACAACAATTTTCGCTTCAAAAACCCAATTTTTCCTTGAATCAGGGTCAAGAAAGCATTCTCAGGGTTCGGGGATACGTGCAATCGATTCCCCGCATAAAATTACCCCTAGAAACATAAAATTACCCTTAGAAAAATAAATTTTCGGGTTCCAAAAATCACAAAAATCCATTTTTTTTGGCCCACCCTGTACTAATTTCCTTGAATCAGGGTCAGGGAAGCGTCTTCGGGAATACACGCAATCGATTCCTCGCCTAGAAAAACCTAAGAATCGATGATCTTCTCATAAAAATCCGAAAATGTTTGATTTTCGCTTCAATACGTCCACCCCCATTCCCTGAATCAGGGTCAAGGAAGCATTTTCAAGGCTCGGGAATGCACGCAATCGATTTCTCGTGCCTAAATACCCTCGAGTACCAAAAATCAGCCAATTTGGAGCCAAAATAAACAAGTTGAAAAAATTGATTTTTTAACATGGAGTACTCCGATAGGGGGCCAAAGAAATTGTATGCCAAAATCATTTTTTCTCGATAAAAACATTTTTTCAGGTTAATATTTCAATTTTTCTCCAATATTAAGCTTATTTTACGTTATTCGATCATTTTTCGCGAAAAACGATAACCTGCAATGACTTCCCCCCTTTAAAACCAGGAGTGCCAAGTCTGCTGCTTTTCAAAAAAGTGCTGATTTTGAGATCAGCACTTTTCTGAAATGTCAAATCTGGTAAAATGCTGATTTTTCAGTGTCAAAGCTGATTTTTGAGATGCGAAATTTTGTCAAATTTATAAGAAATATAGTGGAAAATTAGCATTTTGCTGATTTTTGCTCCTAAATCTGATTAGATTTGCTGATTTTGAAAAAAATGTTCTTGGCATCCCTGTTTAAAACTATATAAATTTTAGAACTTAGTTAAAAACCAAAGAAACAGTCTAGATATTATAAATATTAAATTTCATTTTTGTGTTAAAATACAGAAATGAATTTTTGGTTAATTATCTATAATTATCAAAGATGGGCGGAATTTTATCAAAATAAATGTTCTTTAATAAAATTGTCGACTGAAGAAGACCAAAATATTCCGCTAGGGATGTTATATGCGTTTCTAGGGATCTTTTTCTTTGTTAGTTTTTTAAATAAGTCCAGAGTTTGAAAAGAGGAATGATGTGGTATAAATCGTACAAATAGTTAATGGGAGGAGTGGGAGTCAGAGATGTAGCCAGGGTTGGGGTTCAAAAATCAAGTTTTTTTACTATAAGATACATCGAAAGATAGCGCAAATATTTCTTTCTTGATATTATGGGGGACACCGATTATATTTTTTGTAAAAAGTTAAGGAAAAAAGTTATATCCGTTTTTAGAAAACGGTCGTTTTTGAACATTTTCTAAAAATGGCGATAAATTTTTTCCTTAAGTTTTTACAAAAAAACATAATCGGTGTCTCCTACATCATGTCGGAGTCGAGGATCTTTTCCGCTTTTCGAGGCGTCTTATTATCAAAATTGTTAAAAAGAATAGAAAATTAACTTATCTTTTTAATATTTTATTTAAAGCAACAATTAGACTAAAAATTTCTTACATTTTCAAACCTTTTATAGACATGGAAATTAGGCGGAGTTTTTATAAAAATACAAAAAAAGTAAATGAATGATTCAAATTAGCTGATCAAAGCATGCAAGAATTTCATACACCAAAAATTATAAAGATAATAATTTTTCTAGAAAAGTTTTGCTACAAAAGCAGCACAAAAATAAAAAAGTTGACTTTTTGGGCCTCAACAGATCCAGGGAAGGCCTGTGTATTTAAACGAAAAGTTGCAAAAATGCATTTTTTTCCGCGGTGCTAGTCGAGAATAGGTACCCAATGAAACTCAAATTCCCATCTATCTATTCATAAAATTCTTCGAATGGCCTATTATTGGTCTGAACATCCATCTAGCATCTTAGAAACAATAATGAAAGAAATAGAAGTTAAAGCTAAAGATACATATTGACTCCTATAAACATTTCCGTGATCTAACTCAGGGATAGGCCTAACGAGTACAAGCGAATGATAAATTGGGTGGGCTGGGGGTCGTGGTAGAAATTGATGAGACTAAGTATTTTAAGGCTAAGTATAATAGAGGGCGCATGCTCAACCGGCAGTACGACTGAGTGTTCGGGATGTTAGAAAGGGGTACCAATAAGGTTAGGCTTTTTAACCGTAGCCGATCGTACTGCTGCAACACTTTTACCTATAATAGCTGAAAATATAAAGGCCAGAAGTATCTTCATAACTGACGGCTGGTCAGCTTATGGGGGAGGGGGATAAGAACCCTTCAACAGCAGTACGACCACCGTTGTGTTAACCATCGCCTTCATTTTGTTGACCCAACGGACCGTCACACAAGGAATTAAGCTACTTGGGGGGGGGGGCTTTAAGGACTAGTCTGCGCCATTTACACAGGACAAACTCCGAACTTCTTCCAACCTATTTATATCAGTACATGTTTTGTAGGTTTCATGGAGGTAAGAAAATTTTCCAGCATATTTTAGATGAGATGAGAACCCAATACCCTGTATAGTTATTTCTTTTTGGTCTTCGTTGAATTTGTTAATAAATTTTCATTGGATACATAAAGTTTCATTGGATACCTGTTCTGGACTAGCACCCTTTTTGCTTTAATATATAGGCCTTCACTGAATCAGAAAAACGTTTTTTGCTTTGAAAATGTCAAATTCGGATTCCCCGCATGTTTTTATCCTAGAGGGGTCATTTTCAGAAAAAAATTTGAAAATTTTTTCACGTGGGTGGCCCCCCTCTCTATTGTGTAGTAGCTCCCCGATTTGACTCTTTTATCTATTAGAGATATTTTAATTTCAGATCATATATATTCCCTTCTTGATAGTTATGTTAAGACCAGAATTTATTCAGTATCCTTGTTACAAACTCATGTTTTTAATCAGTCTCTTCGACTTAATGTCAGTACCATGTGATGGGCTAATTGCTGGTATACAAAGCATGGTTGGAGCTCATTTCTGCACGAGTCCAGTATTTTTCTGGTTTACCGGTAATATCAACGCTTGTAAGTTTTCAAGATTAAATTTTCTCTAGATTCTCTCAAATTTTCTCTAGGTTGTCTAGATCTTGATTTTCTAAATTTTCTGACTTTCTTATCTTTTTTAAAAAACTTTTTAGTTGCTTGGTATGGTGCAACATTTTCTTGCGTTCTTCTCGCTATAGATCGCGTTCTAGAACTATGTTGGTCATCCGGTGCTGAATTTATTTTTGGCGGCAAAAGAATCTATTTCTGGCTATTTACTCCAATTGTTTATACATGTTTTATCTCGTCAGCTTTCATATACAACACGAAACGATATACATACTATACAGATCCATTTTTAGAGACCGAGTTAGGAGGAGATCCTGCGGTAAAATAATTTTTATATGTATTATAATGGATTTTTTTAGTATTTGCCACCGGTATATCATTTTATCCATAACGTCTCCGTATCGATTACTTTGGGTGTTATTTACATAAGTTTAGTGATTTTTATGACAATTCGTTCGATTCTTTATCGAAATGTGGGAATATCAAAAATGCAAAAAATTGTAAGATTTTTTGTAACTATCTGAATGCTGATTTCTTATAAAAAAATCATTTAGATGACACTCCAAGCGTTATGTATTTGTTTAGAGATGTTTATTACGGCTTTTATGTTTGCATTAAATGAAATGGTCATAATGCCAAAATTTTTAGACATAGTCGCACATATCTTTAAGATTGCCGTACACGGTATGACATTTTTTAAATAATTCTTTTTAAGTTATACAATTTAAGGAGACACGCCACTAGTTTATTTTTGTTTGAACAAATCTCTTCGACATGCTATTTATGAACTCATCTCACGATGGTCAGATACGGCTAAAAGATTAACGAAAATCATACGTCGTCAAACGAGTGTCGCTGTGAGACATACTCCCAATTATATTACACATTCTTCTTAAGTAAAAGGTGGCTCAAATAACCTATCCATTAATGTTCTATAATATTTGTTTGTTTTTAGTCATTTAAACTTGAAATACCGGAAAATTTTGTCACCTTATGCCAGTGCCGTAATTTGGGGGAAGGAAGAGGGGGGACTTCCTTCCACAATAATAAATGAAGGAAGAGAGGGGACTTCCTCCCCCAACAAGGCAAACAATAATATAACAATTCAACACTACAAAGCATGTGACAGCAATTATAACACGTCTAACCACCCAACGATACTGCTTTTTCGCTTGAGACACAATAACAAAAACAAAAAATATCCGCGAAATTACTCTTCAAAATAATTTATGTATACATAAACATAATTTTATTTAAAAAATTTTAATCTTTTAGTAACATCCTTTCGACATAAACTACAAGGCATTTTTCTCTTCATAATATTTATAGCACATTCTTCACAACTAATAAGATGAGCGCATGGAAGGAACACTACCTCACGCTAAAAAAATTTGATACTAGTTTCCAATAGCGACCGCAAATGACAGGGGTCTGAATCCGAATTTTTTTCGAATGTTAACGAAAAAGCGTCATTTACCCCATTTTTTATGTGGGGAATAGATTGCGCGCATTCCTGAGGCGTGAAAATGCTTCCCTTACACAGATTTAGGATCGGGAAGTTGATGTATTGAAGCGAAATCGAAAAAAATCAACTTTTTACCAGAAAACCGACTTTCCATAGGATTTTCTAGGCGAGGAATCGATTGCGCACATTCCCGAACTTGAAATTCTTCATTAACCAATGTAGCTTATTTTGCAGTTCAAAATTATAATAAAGTAGCATTTCAGGTATAAAACCTGTCATATTCATTTTATACAGGGTGTCCGGAAATTATTCGGATTTTTTGAAAAAAAGAGCTTTTCGTCTGTGAACAAAGTTTTTCGATGTCGGCCACTTGATAAACGTAACAGAAGTGCACCAGCTCGATCTTTTCACTTCTTTTTTGTGGTTGCAGTAAGCTTTTGGCGCTTCTGATACTTGTATGGCTTCAACCCAAGTTCTTCGCGAAGAATTTCCCATTCAGACGTTTTTCTAAGGTCGAGTTTGCTTTGGTCGTTGGGTTTTTCTTGATCATTCACTTTGCTCGCAGAATATTCCTCTTGCTTCTAGCGGTCTTTTTTCGGTCCCTTCCCGCCCGGTCCTGACTTCTGCCCGTTTCTTCATATTGTTTAATAGCATCGTTGACAGTGCTTGATGGTATTCCAAGAAATTCTGCAATTGCAACCTGTTTTTTACCATGTTCGTGCGCACAATAGCATCTCTCAAATTTGTTAAGCTTTTCATTTTGTCACTATAAAAATAACATTTAGGATAAAAATTCACTAAAAAATAATATAAAAGACGTGAAATTCAAAAAATCCGGATAATTTTCCGACACCCTGTAAATTAACGGCGTGCCGACACTTGCGGACCCGACATTTGAGGACGAACATTTTCGAACCGACATTTACGGACTCGACATTTGCGGATTTGTTGTCGGGTCCACAAATGTCTGATCCGGAAATGTTCGCCCGCAAGTGTTGGGTCCACCAAAGCTCGTTCGCAAGGTTCGGCGTGCCAAATTAACATAGATATTCTGAAATTTTTTTCAAATCAAGCAATCATCTAATCTGACAAATTACATAAAAAATCTCCAAAAAGTCGATCAAAGCACAAATTTCCAGATCGAAAATGTCTAGAAAAACCTTATGGAAAATCGGTTTTCCTGTAAAAAGTTGAATTGTTTCGATTTTCGCTTAAATACACCAACTTCTCGCCTCAATTCGGGTAAAGGAAGCATTTTTACGCCTCGGGAATGCGCGCAATCGATTCCCCGCATAGAAAAATGGGGTAAACGGCGCTTATGATCTGAAAACAAGAACCTGAAACCGGAATAGAATCTGAAAAAGTTTTCGGATCCATACCCCTGTCTTTTGCGGTCGCTAGTGGAAACTAGTACATAAAATTTTGCTGCAGAAAAAGATACTTTTTTATCCAAGCAAATTACACAAGTATCGTCATCTTTAAGATGTTCTATTTCTTTTGTTAATAAAACATGATTTTCGGATAAAAGTTTTTGCGCTACGGCCAAGCTGAGATTCTCTTGTGCTAAAGATTCATATTTGTCGGCTAAATTTTGATGTCGATTTTGTAAATTGAGATTTTCTTGAATTAAGGCCTCATTGTTCTCATGAGCCTCTTCAGCAACAATTCTATGCTCTTCATTCAGTTTTTTGATTAATTCATCACGGTTAGAAATCTCAATATGTAATTTCCTTTTTTGATAATCCAAAGTCATCATTTTTGTTTCAAATTCTTTCTGTTTTTTACTTAGATCTTGAATTTCGTTTATTAACTAAAAAATTGCCAGTTTGCACATGCAGTGGTGTACGCAGACCGAAATTTTAGGAGGCCACTCCTTTTCAAGTGAAAAATTGACTATTGTTTAACAAAAAATGTAAAAAATTGCAAATAAATTTTTTTTAAACCGTTGATCCCCATCAATAATTTTTTGATCGGCCTTCGACCGGCCAAAACATAAGGGGGACTTTTAGAAAAAAATCGGCCTTCGATAGATTTAGAGGGGCATGGCCCCCTGGACCCCCTTGCGTACGCTACTGCGCAAATATTAGATATTTGCATAAGTCGCTAGTGTATAGTTTAAAGTTGTACTGCAATTCGAAACACTTTTTTCGAAACGGGCAACTCGAAATGGGAAGCTCGAAATGAAAAATTTGTTTAAAACTGGATTTTTTCAATAAGTTTAAATTTTATAAAAGTAATTATTACAGCATTCTCTGAGACGAATAAAATGGTTATCCAGTTTGAAGATCGAGAACATACCCGTTCGGACCTCGATAAATGTGGCCCAATAAGTGAACTAGCTCCAAATTTTTATTTATTTTTGAAAAGACTTACATTAGAACTTGATGGATGTAATGAAAATTGAGTACAGTTAATAACTTGAGTGCTTAAATTCTCACGTAGGGTTATGGCTTCCCAATGGTTAGGCATAGGTATTAGACTTACTACAGGTGGAAAATCTACGCTCAAGTTTTCACTAGGTTCCCATATTTTAAGATTAATTGTTGCATAAGGTGGAATAAGTGAATTTGAAAGAAGAAAATCATCTTCGAGATTATACCCATTATAATTTAAAGCAAGACTGTTTTCGGACAAATTAATTTTGTAATGATTAGCAATATCTTCTTTAATACTCTTAATTGAAATATTATGATCGATTTTTAAAAAGAAATATTCGGGCAATAATAAATTTGCCGGATCGACATTTATGCAGAACATCAATCTAAAAGAATATGTAGAAAATTATATACACCAACAATTATAAATATTAATTCTAGGTCATTACATCGCACCTTGAGTCTAGTGATTAAGTATCCCCCATTCGTGGGCATGTGGGGGCAATTAGTGGCTTACGCAAGGGGGCAGGGGGCCATGGCCCCCTAAACTCGGTCGAAGGATGATTTTTTCCTGATGGTCTTTTTTACCGACCAAAAAATCAAAATGGTCCTCCTATGGTTTTTGATGGGTCAAAATTTTTTTTAATTTACCAATTTTTAAGCAAACTAGCCCGACGCACGCTTCGTGCACCGATTTTACAGATGTTTACGTAACAAACGTCGACGTTACAGACGTTGACATCACAGACGTCAATGTTAAAGACCCCCGACATTACAGAGGCCCTCTCTAGACTTTTCGTCGCGCGATTAAATTGCCCGATCTCTCTACACTTCATCGAAATGCAAGTAAATCGTGCCGCAATTTAGTCGCCCTAAAAATCTAGGATTAGCTCAGCTTTTTAAGGTTGGTTTTAATTACAAATTGTTCTTAAACTAAAATTTTGATAAAACAAAAACCATAATTCACGCTTCCACACAAAACAAACAAAGCTACAGAAGCTTCTAAAAAATACACAAACACACTTACACCACATACACACAGAAATAGACGTAAACCCTATAGGGCCCGGTGGGAAGTAATTAGGTACAAGCAAAGTATCAATTGTTATCTTATAACTTATCACATCCTTTTATCATTAACATACCTGCTAGTTGCTTAACTACCTGCTAGTTGCTAGTACACCCACCCTTCAAAAATTAAATATTGAAAAAAATAATAGAATTGTAAAAAGAGATAAAAAATTTCACTTTTTATGCAAAAAATAGACGCGAAAATTCACAAAAAACTAGCACTTGAAAAAATTTTTTGAAACAGAAGTTAGTTAATAAAAAATTTTTAATGAGGTACTTGAGACCCACAAAAATTAGAAATCAATGTAAAATTATTAAAAACTTTTGAAGCCAAATAAAAATCATATGATTCATTGATTGATAGACTTGAAAGTCTTTTCTAATTTCGTCATCAATGCGTGCATTCATTTGATTAAGATTCATTTGGTTAATCAATACTTGTCATTTAATACATACCGGGTGTCTCAACTAAGTGTAAACACCAATGATTGGTCATTATCTTAGGAATCCTGGATTGTTTTTTCCTTTAAAAAAATATTGTAAGGCAAAATAAAATATTAGAAATTTTTATTTACTTTTGGTGAAACTCACCTCGTTCGATGCACATTTAGCCTACTAGGGTTGCATAAATTTTCGGAAATATTTCGGGAAACGAGTTTAAATTTTTTTTGTTAAAAATGTAAAAATCTCTAGCAAAGTAGGAGGTCAAAAATTGAACATTCTTTAGATTAGCGAAATTTGCCATAATTTATATATATTCATGAAAATGGAGCATTTTTTGTTTTTACAGTCAATTCTGAATCGTTATCGAGATAATTTGAAGTTGGCGAGTTCCGCCAATCCCTGAATCAGTTCTTGGCGGGAAATTCAAATTTAAAATCGCAACTCAAAAACCGCCAACTTCAAACGCGATTATCTCGACAACGATTCAGAATTTACTATAAAAACAAAAAATGCTCCATTTTTCATGAATTTTCCGAATATATATAAATGATGGCAAATTTCGTCACAAGTTTGTCGGAAAACGCAAGTTTTTCTCTAAAGCAGGGTTTGCTCGAAGAACAATGCTGGCTGTCATGGCCTATAACGAAAATCGAATGGCTGAAGTGCGTGGCGATAGAAGGGTATCGGTCGTATATCAGAGTTATTTCGAAAGCAAAAGGAGAAAGAGTGACTAAATTCAAAAAAGGGCCTGCTAGTGAACAATGGAAGAGAGAAATCGTAAGAAGTGCAATTGACCTCAAGCAACAGCATGGATCAGGGCATCCCAAAGACGAAAATCATGAGGAAATAGACTATGATGAAAACCTTGAAATTGTTATAGATAAACTTGAAGATTTGTTTCATTTGATAATGATGATGATTATGAATAAAAACATGAAGTTGTTTGTATTTACGAAAATTGCATCGTAACTGTCCGAATCAGGGTCAAGGGAGCGTTTTCACGCTTCGGGAATACGTGGAATCGATTTCTCGCATAAAATTATCCCAGGAAAGTCATCTTTTTGAAAAAGTTTTGAAAAAAATTTTTATGGAATCTGCTGGGAATATCTGTCCCCTTTAAGAACTGCTATAACCTTCAACTTTTTATACGAAGCCATTTTAGCATGGTTTTTCTATATGGTTTAACTGTGCACATCATTACAATAGCATTAAGGGTTGAATGAAAAGTAGAAAGATCCATTAGCCACAATATGGTCCCGATGACATAAGGGATGTTAAAAGTTATCGACGAAACAATAAGAACATAAGGGCATACGAGACTTACAAGAGGAATACATGCCTAAAAATATTTATAATGTTTTTGACAATAATGGAGGCTACGCAAAATTGGCAAATTCTAAAAAAACACGGTCCCTTATGATTCATGCTGGGCCAAAGTTCAACAAAAAAATATGCTTTGGCCTTCTGGCTTTTTTCGAATTTTTGTGCTCTAGACCAGCTACTGGTTGTTGATATACCTGTAGAAAAATTGATGTAATCAATTGCCGTTGAAGTTTCTGTCTTTTATCTAGCTTTATAGATTTGTTTTTTGTTTCTGACAACTGTTTCCACTTTTTAACAATGCAATAAGAAATCCCGATAGCAACTGAAGTATAGAGAGCTAATTCGAAAAAAATAATACAAATAAAGATTTTAGAATAAATGGTGTTTAAGTCGATGGTAACACAAGTTTTACCAAATTTAAGGTCCATCGCGGCTATATAAGAACGTTGAAACTTGCGACTAGCCATCTCTGGGATACCAGAAGGATAAAGGCATGCGACTATACTACCAATCTCGATTGGTATTGGCATCAGTATATAGAGTAGACCATGGGAAATATCCAGCCTTTAATATCGAGTTCAGCTAGAGAATTCTTTGCAAGCATCCTAAATGGCTTTTTGTTCCCACATTTAGATTTTTGATATTCAATACTTATATCTATAATACATTGTGCTCATAATAGCTGTACCGCATCCAATAAACCCATGGAAAAAAATGACCAATGGAATCTCCATGAATAGAATAAAGCCCCAATCGCTTGTAGTCCAATAAGGCCAGATTTGCGATAGTCCGATGGAACATACTGTCAGCTCCGGAGCCAAATATAATGGAACAAATATAACAGTTAAATCAAAATCGAGAATATATGCCCATATCTATGAATTTGTTGTTTTGAATCAAACAAAAATACCGTTATGTTTAGCAAGAACCATTTATAAATTTTTATATCTTTTGATGACTTCTTTAATATTAAGAACAAAGATAAAAAAAGAAAAACGTGTCGATCCCACAAACTATATAACTACGAATTCGTACACTATTGATATAATTGGTATAAACCAATGGCCTAATGCCAATGTCTTTTGCTAAATAATATTGCTTTGATGAGTCAAAAAGTTTTTATATGCAATGTATTTGGAGATTTTTAAGATACGATATCTCAAAAGTTCGAACCTAAGTAGCCGTAGTGTTAAACGGTTCGAGCGCTATCCAAGTTGAATATTTGGAGCTAGTATTCTTTATTCCTGTCAACCGACAGGAGCAAAAATGAAAAAAAATTTTTTGAATTTTTTTAACAAGTGACCCTTTAGGGGTAATTTTATGCGAAAAATCGATTGCGCGCATTCCCGAAGCTTGAAAACGCTTTCTGACCCTGATTCAGGAAAGAAATCGGTGTATTGAAGCGAAAATCAATTTATTTACGTAAATAATACACTGGTCCCTTCCCTGAATCAGGATCAAGGAAGCGTTTTCAAGGTTCAGGAATGCGCGCAATCGATTTTTCGCATAAAATTACCCCTAAAGAGTCACTTGTTAAAAAAATTCAAAAAACAATTTTTTCATTTTTGCTCTTATCGGTTGACAGGAACAAAGTATACTAGCTCCAAATGTCTCATACCGCAGATGTTTAGCTCGTTGAAATGTTGAAGGAAAAAGAAGACAAGAAAAAATTTACGAAAATCTAAACAAATTCCTTTTTATTAGAAACATAGAAACAACAACATGTCGTATAAGTGTTTATGGGATGGAAAAAAAGCACGAAGGAAAAATTTTTATCAGACTATTAGGCGCGCCTTTGTTGAAACCGATGATTGCTAAGGACTTGTAAATTAAAAAACGAAATGATGAATCGTAAAAAGAAGTTGTGAAATTTTTGAAAAATGATATTAAGCTAGAAAGAATGACGATTATGCAAAAACATTATCATCATTCTTTCTTTCAATAAGCTAGATACATAAACTCTGTTCCATAGTAAGGTTCCAAAAAAAACTGGGCGCGCATGGTCTAATGGCTAGTACGCTAGCCATTCATGTTATTAGCGCGGGTTCGATCCCACGAGGATCGAAAATTTTATTTCAGCGAATCATAAAAAGTTGTAAAAGCAAACCACCTCAAATTACATGAAAATTTTTTGCCTGTCATTAGTTTTTATAAAAAAAGTTTCTACGACTAATGTCGCTGGATCAACCCCGTTGGAGCTTAATTGTTTTTGCATCATTTAGTAAGTGGTATATTCGAATGATTTTTGTGGGATTTTCTTAGACATTTTGCTCAAAAATCCAATTTTTTATATAAAACGTGATTTTTGGCAAAAAATAACATTCTTTGAAAATTAAAAAATAGGCACTTTTTCGAAAATTTTCAAAATTAACAAAAAACACATTGGTACCCCCAAGGTTAAAATCATGAACAGACCTCTCCCTACCATCTTGCTTGACACTGTTTTCCCACTCATCCATAGCCTAACTAGCGTAATGACATAAAAATAGCCATGCCAGATTTCGGACTACTGCCTTTGAACACCCTTATCTCTCCGATCAAACATTTGTTAACATTCAAAAAAAATTTCCCCAACCACTCCCAGTTAAACTTTTTGTTCAACACCACTTTCTACCACCCCTCAAGACAAGCCCTGTCAAAAATCAAGTGTCGCATTTTCCACAATCTCCCTTTTTTGTTAATTAAAGAAGCGAGCCGACATGACTGGAGGAAAGGCGCCTCTTTTTTCTTCAAGGTCATGGGCTTTTGTTTTGATTTGGAGTATCCCTTCATTCAATTTGTATAGAGCTATTCAATTTTTTGAACGAAATGATACCCTGGATATTGTTTTGTTGACATCGCCCTGGGGTAGGATATGTTTACAGGCTACAGAAAAATTGATTCAAAATCGAAAAATTCATGCAAATTTGGGCCTAAAATGTCGATTAGTGCGCCAATTAAGTGCACAAAAAATCCGCAATTCGAGCATATCAACCTAAACATGTTGATAAGACGGATTAGGCGGTTGTTAACAATAGGGGAGAA
>JAQGCP010000557.1:0-16065 GCA_034699885.1 Acrobeloides thornei | reverse complement strand
ACACATCAACTGGACTTATCTATTTGAAATTTTGCCTCGAATATTAGCAAAGACGAAAACGAATAGGTTATAAAATTCCAGATTCATAAATATTTTACTTTTTATTCTAAAAAAGCTTTGCAATAGGGATGAAATTTCATGGACATTATAAAAACATAAAAATTTTAAAAATCACATATAATAAAACATTTATACAACTTAATAGGCGTGGCGACAGTTGAGGACGAGCACTTGAGGCTGAGACATTTGAGGACGAGACATTTGAGGAGTGAACATTTGAGGAAAAAAGTGAGATGTTTTTTAAGGCTCTAAATAGCACCCATCCTCAGCTGTTCCATTCTCAAATGTTCCATCTTCAAATGACCGTCCTCAAGTGATAAATCCTCAAATAACCATCCTCAAATGTCACATTCCCATTATCAGGCGCAAAAAAATATTGCCCAGCCCTACTTGTTCATTTTCAAGCAAGGTGGGGATGCCCAACCCTCAACAGCTTTCGCCAAATTACTGAGGGAACAAGGGCTGCCCTCTCACTCCGGATTAGGCGTAATCATGATACATATGTTATCTTGTACAACTTCTTTTTCATTGATTACGAAATATCCAAAAGGAAAATTTTTTTGTAAATTTTTAAACCCCTACCAGCTATAAAATTTTTCTAAGTGTAGAGACGCAAACAGAACAAACTGTAAAATATGTTTGAGAGGTCTTGATCCGAAGATAGTCCATAGCTTGACACTTTTGCCTAGGCCTCATATAGTCAGAGATTAACTAGGATGAATGTGGGGCCCTTAGCCTTAGGGGGTTGAGGAATGTTTCTTCTTCATGCCATATCTCCACAGGGATCCCCGCTCTTATTGGTAACACGGAGTATATTCGTGCACTACACATCATGCCCTATACTAATGCACTCCGATGGCAGTTATTTTCCGAGTAATCTGTAATTCAAGATCCAAGATGGACGCAAAACCGCATCGAAAAGGAATTTATCTATGCAGATCTGTCAATTTGAATGTCATCAAGTCAAAAACCGCATTTTTCATGTTTGTATAATTTGCATTACAACGAAACCCTGAAGTTGTCTGAAATTTGAAAAAATTTTCTCCAGAATTGGTTCTCATATGTTAATAAAAATCTCGAAGAAAATGGATGTTTCCATCGAAAACAACTAATCTGAAAAAACGTTGGATAAACTTATGCAAAGAACTAATATATCTTTAATTGTTTAACTTTATTTAACTTTATAAAATTAATGAATACAATCATGAGTTTCACCGGGATATTTATTTGCTAATTCGATGTGTCCAATGCTATAAGTATTTCCGGTATTTATGGCACTATGAGGTACTTTGATTTTTATTTTTCTTGGACAGCGCTAAAAAGGCATCTACATAGAACATTATAAAAATCTTACCACTGCTCCCACATGGCATCTAGTATAAATGTTAACTGTTGGATCCATTTTAAAGATGTCATTAATTTTTCCACTTATATCAAAATATCCATTCGAATTGGTATTAGCTTTTCCAAGAAGATTGTCCCACATAAATCCTAGAAAAAATGTTTCAATCAATGTAAATTTTTCGGGGAAAGATATGAAGGGAACAAACAAACTTATCTTGGTCTCAAGGCAATTTTGCCCAAGATTTTTAAAAAAATCGAAAAAATTAGCCTCGAATCCCAAGATAATTTTGGTCTTAATTTTAAATTTTAAAAAAAATCATCTTATGGGACAAATGGGAATTTTTCTAGATCTCTAGACGGTCTATTTGTAGTGGAAAGGGTAGTTTGTAAGGGGCTGTTCAGATATTACCTTATCAATTTTTTCGGTTTTTACCCCCCTCCCCTCACGTTATCAAAATTGCACTAGCGTTATCAACTTTTTTGTGGAGAGGACTGATCCCCCCCCAAACATGATAACGTAATATCTGGATAGCCCCTAAGGGTAGCGTGTGCTTACTATTTCTATCATATAATTTCACGAGTACCCCAGTAGCTGGTTGTCCATCACATGTCAAAGTTCCTTGAACATCGATTTTTTGACCCCTTCCAATTCCCAATAAGGCTTCCGAAAAACATAAAATCGTAGCAGAAACAACAATGGCTATTGGAAGAAACATTTCTAAGGAAAAAGAGAAAGTTTTAACAAATAATAACTAACCAAATACAAATTTCAGGCATATTTATAGTCCCACAGAGCCATTTGAAAGTTCAAGAGTTCCGGAAATTTTAGTATAAACATAAACATTGAGCCTTTAACGATTATTGGTTAAATCTCGATTTATGTTATACAAATAACTCAGCAAATATGTGAGGGAATGAGTATAAAGAAAAAATTGATGCAAAATAAAAGTTAGTTTATTGACATTTTGGATTCAATGACGCTAGAAGTCAATGATTAGTTTTTAACCATTCGATCTTTTGAACCTATATTCTGTTTTCCAAAAATATTGGGTGTGCAAAAGGAAATATTACTATTGGATCGTTCGAAAAGTAACCGGCTTTTGCAGATTCCATCTAATCTTTATAAAAATTACCCCTATGAGAGTTTTCTATGCCGGAATCGATTGCGCACATTGCCGAGCCGCGAAAAAAATTTTTTCAAATTTTTTCCTTGGAGGACAAGGGGTAAAAAATCGAATTTTCAAAAAAATTTTTCTTAATCACATGAATCTTTGTGCTCAGTGGGGTTTTTCGACATGGAGAACTCTAATCTGAAGGAATTTTTTGATCTGTATGTAAATCTGTATATTGAGAAGAAAATGATAAAAAAATTTATAGTTAATGACTGCAAATATAACATTGAGAAGTATCATATGCTTGATTCGTTCAAGTATCATCATTTGCATTCAAAACTACACAGCCAGCATTTGAGTCTTGGCTCAGGCTTCCTAAAAATTATGGAAAGCTTTTTCTATCAAACTTAAATTTTACCACTTCTCCAATTTCTATATGCAAATGGGTCATAGTTCACCCACGTCCATGTGGAATTATATAGGATATAGGCACTTCACAACAGTCCAATATAAAACCCTGTGCAACTTGGATATGCATTTTTTGCATAACCTAAATCATAGGTCGGCAAGGGGGGGGGGAGCCTCCCCCTGACTCACTCACGCACGGACCCAAAATTGAGGGGGGGGGACCATGCATTGACCCCACCGACCATATGAGGTGGTCCATAAAAATTGGGTGTCAGAAGACTACTTCAAGCTAAAAAACGTCCTTTTTTGGTGGAGGTGGTGGGGGACCACCGCATCGGGGGCCTCCTTCCCCCCCCCCCCACCTTGCTGACCTAAATATTTATGTTTTACTATTTTTTATCATAATGTAGCCGGTGAAATAATGCAAACAGAAGTGCATAAATGAAGTAATGATTTGGCCAAATGAAGAGGCCTTATCCAGTGGCTGGCTCAGTGCCTAAGGGCTCGGATAATAAGAATAAATATAAAAAAGAACCTGTCTCGCAACCAAAATTTTTTAGTACAATGGGCGTCTGTAGAATCCTCTTTAAAAAATTTTAGTCTTAGAGGATTTGTTTTGGACGAAATGGGGTCATAATTATGGACATTCTACGGTCATATTGTATCTTATATATAAGGTACAAAATATTGTATCTTGAGTATGATCATATAGTTTTGGTGATAATCACCTCCCCCCTCTGCTTGGCTCTCTTTCACCCTTTCGAGTGGGAAGATTGATGTCTTCCATGGGAGGGGGGAGATCATTTTGGGTCTGTCTACATGAGTTAGGGTATTGGATCTGATATCCCTTTTCAATATGTTACCCAACAATTTATTATTATCATATATAAGATTGTATAAATTTTTCTGAAACTTGTCTCGCAACCAAATCCCTGAACTTGATATTTGAGATATTTTGTAAATTTTTCTTTATAAGTTTTGCCATATTAACTCAAACAACTGAATATAGTTTAAATATTTCATTTTCACAATTTTCTCACATATGAATCATCTAAAAATTTATTCCTTGTAAGAATTTGACATTATGAAAATGTGAATAAGCCCATATTGAATAATTAGTTAGCTTATGTTATTAACAATCTTTCTTTATTCTCTTTTTTAATTTAAAAAAAAAGTTTTCAAACATTTTCAAATTTTGCATAATGTTTATATGTCATTTCCTGCTAAGAGAAAAATTTCATCGCTAATGATGAAATGGCAAACGTCTCACTTTTGTACGAATAATGATCGAAGGTTAAATTCATGCCTGGGTAGAGGGTATATATTTTTCAAAAATTGGACGGGGGCATAGGTGAAAGGGGGTCCAGATCTGGACCCTACTCATGAGAGACCAAAATTTAGGTACCACTCCCCTTCCACTCAAAAGTAGTCCAAAATCCTACTACCCACTCAAGCTGGACCCCTCTTTTCATCTATGGAGGGAGATAAACAAAAAAAAACTTCGAAGAATTTACGGGACCTCGAGATGAAGACCAAAAAATGAAAATTTTTAACAAAAAATCGCCAAAAATAACAAATTTTTGTCAAAAAATGACATTTTTTACTAAAAACTCATCAAAAGCGGCAATTTGTTCCAAATAATGCGATTTTTTATTGTTGGTACAAAAAAAGGGCGCTCAGATTTTATGGGGAGAAGGGGGGGGGGTATAGGAGCAACTTCGAAAAAAGCGAGATGGCGTCCATTTCTGGACCCCTGCCGAGGTATCAGAAAAATTTTCGCCCTGGAGAGATAGACCCCTCTGATATTTGAGTGTAAAGTGAGGCGCTTACCACAACACCGTGGGTGATGACATTTTTCTCTTGGAGGAAATACCTATAGATTTTTAGCTAAAAACTTTTCTATTAAGCAAAAAATGCTAAAAACGCTTATTTTTTGTCTGGTATTTCTAGCTATAGAAGTTGAGGCTCGTGTTATCTCAGGTAGAACTCGACATATTCAAGGAACCTCACTAGAACTTGATTCACCAAATTTGAAAAATTCCAATCCAATGCTCGCAAGTGGAAATATGTTCAATAAGCAAAGCTCACTCGAAGTTGATTCACAAGCTAACAATGTTGGTGGTACTTCACAACAACAAAATCAACCACAAATCCCAGTTCAACAACAACAAGCACCTCCACCGGTACTACCAACTCAACAAGTTCAAACATTGCCTCAACAACAAGCCCAACAGCAGCAACAATTGCAACGACCATTGCAAATAATGCCTCAACAAGCTGTTAGCCCTCAACAAATGCAGCAGCAACAATTTCCTCAACAGCAATTACAACAACAACAAGTCCAACAGCAGCAACAATTGCAACAATCATTGCAAATAATGCCTCAACAAGCTATTAGTCCTCAGCAAATGCAGCAGCAACAATTTCTTCAACAGCAATTCCAACAACAACAAGTCCAACCACTACAAACCGTTACTCAACAACAATTTCCGATGCAAATGCAATCTGTTCAAAATAGGGGTAATTTGCTGTAAAAGATTCAAATTTTGATCCCCAAAATCAATTTTCTTTGGGAATTTTTTTAGTATTGGGTTGTTGTAGCCCAAAAAATATATCAAAAATCAACATTTTTTGCTCGTTTTAGAATTTTTTTCAATAGTGGGTAAGAGTGTATGCTGAATACGATCCAATCGTCTTTTTGAGCGAATCTCATGTTTTCGTGTCAATATCGAGACTTTTTCAAAAAATCGGGGTTTTTATATTTTATACCCCTACAATAGCTCAAAAATTTGTATTCCCTAAATCAGGGTTAGAGAAATTTTTTCATGACTCGAAAATGCGCGCAATCGATTCCCCGACTATAAAAACCCAGTAGGATAGAAAATTTCGTCAAAAATCGACCTATATAACCAAATATTGATATTTTAAAATTAATTTGCAACGTCTGTATATTGACACGAAAACTTTGCAACGTCTGTATATTGACACGAAAACATGACTTATTCTCAAAAAGACTGATTGGATCGTATTCAACATACACTCATGCTCATTACTGAAAAAAATCTGATCGAAAACGAGTGAAAAATACCGATTTTCGATATATTTGGGCGGCGACAACTTAATGAACAACCCAATGCGAGGTAGCGAAAAAAGTTTCAATTTATCATTTTTTCATGAATTTTGGTCCCAAAATTTTTTCCTAAAAATGACCCTATTAGGGGTAATTTGATGCAAGGAATCGATTGCGCGCATTCCCAAGACGCGAAAACGCTTTCCTGACCTTCAGAAGAAAAATGCAAAAAATGAATACGCTTCAAAAACCCAATTTTTTCCTTGAGTCAGGGAAGCATTTTAACGCTTCGGGAATGCGCGCAATCGATTCCACGCATAAGATTACCCTTTTAGTGGTTATTTTTAGGAAAATTTTTTCCAAAATTCATGAAAAAATGGTAAAATGTTACTTTTTTGCACCATTCTGTATATTCTTTTTCTCTCACCAATATTTTGTTTTCATTTCTAACAAGACCAATTATTCCTGTTTAGGTGGAAATGCTGCTGAATTGACACAAGTCGAAGTCTATAGCATGCCTGGTCAAACATCTTTCATGCTTAAGCCTAAAGGAACAGAACCATCATGATAAATTTTTAAATAGTTTATGTTATTTTTAACAAAAAATAAAGACTGTTGCTATGCAAAATTCTTTTCTTAAAAAACTTTTATTCTTTATTGTGGGCGCTGAAAAAGATAACAACCATACCAAGGTTTTCTATTTTGTTTATCCAAAAATTATGAAACTTTTTACATGAATTTAGAACACGTAATTTTTTCTAAAAATGATTCCTATAACGGTAATTTTACGTGAGGAATTGATTTCACACCATAACAATATCTCCCCCTCCCCTAAAATGGGAGGAGGGGGCTACCTGTGGATTTTGGGCTTTGGGTCATTGTCCCCTCTCGTCAGGAAATTCTGGCTACGTGCCTGCTTCGAGACCGAGTAGCCAATTTTGGGGTCACCGGCATCGATTTTTGAATTTATAGAGAAAATTTTGGAGTTTATTTAATCGAGATCTGTGCTCGGGGGATTCAGATATAAAAAATTCAAAAAATATGAGACAGAGAGTTGTGGGGGAGGGGTCCCCCAGAAGTAGAACATAAACATGTGTCCTTGTTGAGACACAAAGGACACATTTGTGTCCTTTAGAACACATTTACCCAATGATATTTTATTCATATCGTCGAGTCATGAAAAACGCTGTATTTTTTTTTAATGTTCAAGGATTTTGAATTTTTAATGATTTATTAAGTCGTTTCAAAAAACAATCTGATTGTACAAGCTCTCGTTTCAATGTTCAAACTCGTTGAAAAACTATTTGCGATTTTGTTTCACTCATATCTTTTAACCGTTAGATTTTCAAGTAGTGCAGTAAAAGCAAAAAATGCTCCTAATTTTGTGCTCTATCACATGACATCAACATCAACTTCCCAAATTTCGCAAAAAATGATATCACTTTTTTGTAAAAATTTTACACCAACTTTAGGATTTCTTTTTAAAAATCTAAAGGGTTAAGGATCAAGTGAATCATAGCATTTTTTGAGCTTTTTAAAGCTTTTTTTGCTATTCAAACCCTATTGAAACTTTTGGTTCTTTTAAAATTTTATGATTCCTAAAGGTCAACTTTAATATTCACGTTTTTGTGGTGGATCTTTTTTCGAATTTTAAATATCAAGTATAAAAACACATTTTTCACCATGGAGTTTCAGAAAATAAAAAATCCTTCCTAGGATACCAGATCAAGCATGATATAAATTTTGTTATTTTCCTCCAACTATATTATTTTATCTAAAATTTCTCATCCTTACATTTTTTCAACTTTTAAAAGTTATAAAAAATAAACATTTAAAAATTTTTTTTGCAATCTTCTATTAATCATACTCGTGTTTTGTTTTAAATCATTTTCATTTTATATCAAAACTTATACAAATTATAAGTTTTTCAGTAAATTTATTGAAGTTTTTGGTAATTTGGCAAAGATGTGCGCAACTCTTATGAAAACCATCTTTATCATTTTTGTATTTGTTGGTACGGCACTTACAGTAGTTGCAATGTTCACTCCTGGATGGTCTCAAGATAAAAGTGGGACAAATCGAGTTGGAATTATTACTAGTTCTTGTCAAAATAGTAAAAATGAAACGGCTTGTGAAAATTGGTTTAAGGTATATAAAATCTTTGGACGGGGGCGAAGAATAAAAATGACCTGCCGGTAACGTTCTTACTAGTGTTCGATCCCGAGTTCGGGATTGACCTCTTGGCCGGGACGAGATTTTTCAAATGGACTATGGCAGGATTTTCGGGATCCGGGACGGGATCGATTCCCGGGATTTGAAAAAAAAATTTACCTTGGTCCCCCCTTCAGTTTTTTTCGAAAATTTTTGAAAAAAAACATAATGGGAACCATGGTGATTTGGGACGGGACGGGATCGGTCACTAGTTCTTACGAACTGACTGTGGCTTCCCGTCCCTTCCCCTCCACTCACAATTTTTTTTAAAAATATTTAAAAAATCATAAGTTATACACAGGATAGACTTTTTTTATATTTACGATTTTCTTTGTAGAACCAACCAGGCTGGGAGAAAGCAGTGATTGTATTAATGGTTTTGGCATTTCTTGTTGAAATAGCAGTTCTTGTCTGGGCTGTGGTTAGCTGTCTTGCCATTTGCTGCCCTAAATTGTTCTACCCTCTACCTACGCTCTGCTCATTTGCCACAATATTTTTGGTCATCGCATTAACGATTTACGGAGTGAAAAATAAAGATCAAATCGGTAAATCATGCTATTTCTGCAAAATTTGCCATTTTATTCAAAATTGTATAGAAAATAGCATTTCGCAATTAAAATTGAGCAAAACACTCTGACCTTTTTCGAAAACGGAAATTTGCTTATATATGTAAATAGATAAATTAGCAAATCAGGAATTTCGAAGGTAGTCAAAAAATTTTTACAGCCACCTTTTAGACTTTTAAACTGCGAAAAGCTGGGGAGGGTATAAATCCATAATTTTTTGTGAATTCACTGAGTGGGAGTTTCCAGAAATTAAGACCTACCCAAAAAATTTAGGCTCTGCTCCCAAAAACCAACAAGATTGGAACAGTACTTCTGACGTAGGCTATAGTTTTTGGATGGGCATTGCGGCAATCATCGTCATGGCAATCGCCAGCATTATTGGCTTCATAGCGTCGTTCACCTCGAAAGTAATGCCAATATAAAAACTTTGCCTTTTATGTTAATTTTTTACAATTGATTTAAAAAAAATTTATTTTTTACAATAGAAGATTATACAATTTTAAGAAATTATGTAAATATTCATAAAAAAATATAATTTTTATTACGTAATTTACAAATTTTCGGGCTATGTTGACAAACAAGACTCCGATTACGTAAAGTTTCTGGTTTTGGTGTCATTTTGAAGCTCAGATTCTCTTCTCTATTTTTTTGTTTATTATAACGAAAACATGAATATCAATATCATTTCCCACAGTCAATAAAAATTGATTATTAAAACAAATGATAAAACATTATAGAATTTAAAAGTGATTTCCTGTAAGAATTGACTTTTAATCTAAAAAGGAGAGCACTAAAGCCCCACCTTATTTTTTTTTGAATCCGACATATACCTGTTTAAAAACTTTTCTGTTTTTATCAATTTTCGCAGAAAGGCATTATTTTAAACTTTTTTCCATGTTCTCAACGGCATTATTTCTTTAAAAACTTAAACGGGGTCCAAATCATGACCTAATCTCTGAAATTTTTTTTTACAAATTGAATGCGCGCATTCCTACAACATGAAAATACCTTCCTGACCCTAATTCAACGGAGATCAACGGAGATTCGTTTCTCGAAGTTTTCATGATTTTATAAATATATTCGTTTTGGTGACAATTTTTAGAATTTTCATTGCTGTTTTGTTATATTTATACATTGGTTTTCAAAGATTGATCAAAAATGATAGAAGCTGAAGAAAATATGATGGAAAATGAAAAAGAGATGGAACAGGAACTCAACGAAGATAGTGGATCAAAAGAAATAGTCGAAACGGAATCCCCAAAATTTGTAATAGTCGAATTTACCAGTTGAAAAAGCTTCTTTCATTTTTTCGATTTCGAAGGGGGGTCTATAGACCACCTTGGCCCCTCCCTACGTGCTTGCCTCCCCCCTCCAACTTGATATAAGGGCACTTCCCCTTCCGTGTTGCCCTTATATCGAGATTGCTGTATTCTGTTTCACAAGATGAAGAAAAAAAGTTATCGCTCAGTAGTGCAGTGTATAAAGAAACCACCCGTCTGATCTGGTAAGTTAAGCAACGTTGGGTCTGCAGTTTCAATCCCAGAAAAAATTTTTTGCTCAGTAAAAATATATATAAAAATTTGAAAATCAAAAGTTTTATTCCTATAGTGATCTATAAATAGCGGGATTGAAACTGCGGGCCCAACGTTGCTTAATTTATCAGATCGAATGAGAGACTTCCTTATCCACTGCACTATGGAGCGGCAACTTTTTTGCCTTATTCTCATGAAACAACGGGCACTAGGACTTTGGTCACGGTTTTTGGTCATTGTATTTGGTCATCGTTTTTGGTCAACAAATATAGAGAAAAGTCGTCAATTTTTGAGATTATTGGCTGATTTTTTTTTGCATTCGAGGGATTTTCCTTACGGCGAATTTAGTGGAATAAAAATTTTTGCATGAAAAATTTTTCTAGGGATCAAAAATGATGTGCATTTTGACTTTTATAACAATTTTTGACACCTAGAAAAATTTTTCAGGCAAAAATTTTTATTCCATTGAATTTTTATTCCATTCATACGGAAAAACCGACGAGTGGAAAAAAATCAGCCAAAAATCTCAAAAATTATGATTTTTCTTTGTATTTAGTGACCAAATCCGCGGTGGCCAAAGGCCTAGTTCAACACACGATAGATAAAATAAGAATAGAAAACAATAAACAAAGAAATAATTTTATAGCATAGCTATAGCGTCAATTAAAAAAAAGTATATTGCAAGACCGGCTGCAAAGTCAATAAAAAAATCTTCACAAAAATCACAATCAATAAGATAGAGTAGACGCAAAGTAAAAAACAACAAAAACAATTTCACTATCTAGTTCCAATGCCAAAAAGTCCTGGAGCCCAGTCATAAGGTGATCTAGAAAATCTGATCATGTCTGGCTTGCATTTTTCTTCATTCAGCTTCTTCATACATCCTTTACAACTTATGGATTTGACTTTGATATAGCCTGAATCAGGTCCAACTGGGTCTTTTAATGGATTTGGTGTTTCTAGAGGATTTCCATCAAGATCTTGAAGTTGAGTGGCTACAAAAATATTATTGTAGTCTAGAGGTGTAAAGCAGTGACCTAGAGACTGAGTAGTGATGTTCAAAGTGATAATGGTAAAAGAGTGATCTAGAGGTGTAAGTGATATGTTTTTTTAAAATTGGGTAAAAGTTTTCGGACTTGACCGGGACTCGTACCCAGACCTCCTGGCTACCGTTCAAGTGCACCATTGTGCTACAACTGATGCCCGTTAATTGGTGATAGAAGTGATAACGTTATCACAAAAATCGTTATCACAGTGATAATGTTATCACATTAAGCCTCTTATCACACTTGCCCTCATTTATTTATCACTTTGAACATCACTAGATCCGAGCCAGAACAAGGTCTAGACCCGGCGCATATCTTTCGTCTATTTTGATCCGCTAAGAGCCGGACTAGGCTAGGCCCTCATCCTATCTATCTACCCTCTAAATTTATATTCTTAATCTTTTTTGGAGGCCATGTGTAAATATAAGAAATTTGTTTTAGAGTCATATGTCTTTAAGACAAAGATCACACCATTAATTTGTTTTTTATACAAAATAGTTACTTTTCGATCTATCATAATAAACAGCGCCATACACGTAGCATTCGTCGTCTTCTTAAAATATTTACTTTAATTCTAGTTTCTCTCAAAAAATCGTACCTGAGCAGTGTGGAACAAGTTCTACATATACCCATGGACTTGTTCGAGTATAACATTTATCATTAATATCACATATGCACAGATCAGGGCATGTGAAAGAATGACAAGAGAATGCAAGTTGATTTGTATAATAAGCTTGTTTAGGGATGGCCTCGGTTGATGGTTTCCAATATTTTTTGTCGTATGAGCCGCAGTCACACGAGGCTAAAAACACATGATACCTTAGATATTAAAATTTTTGGGCTGTTTAGTCAGAGAGTAAATTTGATACTCTCGTTGTTTATTCAATACGGTGTTACAATACAATGAGGTATAGGTACATATGGGCATTCGAGCACGGCGGCTTCATTGGATCACAGGTTGTGGCTCCGCTCCTTCTCACTCCTCGAAAATGAGCTTTCCCAAACCTTTATAGCAACCGTACTGCAACCCCAACGCAGGTTGCAGCACGCTTTTCTCGAGCTTCTTTTTAACTATCTCAACCTTCGAGATCTTTTCCCTGCTTGAGATGATGCGGCATACCGCCCCTTTTGACTGTTTTCATGTTTGTTCCGTGTTTGCGTGAACTATCAAACTTTTGTCTATGGTTAGCAGAACTGTTTATCATTTCCGAGGACTGACTTTGCTCATCGTGCGTCATCGGATCCAAAAATGGAATGGAATGTGTTTTTGAATGAAGCCTCAAAGACGAGGCAAACAAAATCACTGCTCGAAGTTGAATCACCCGAATGTTCGAGGAAATAATAAACAGACGCTACAAAACACAAAAATAATTCAACTATACAAAATAAGAAATATAGGAAGTTGCATGAACTTATTGTTATAGTAAAGACTTTTTTTATCAACAAAATTTATCAATTATAATATAAACGTAGAAAAATAGAATATCGTTTCTGTTTAGCTTCATAGAATGAACCAACCAAATTATTTGCCGGCTTGAGCTGCAAAAGCTTTCAATAAAATACTATTGAATGCCTTTTGAAGCTTCAAGTACTCTCCAGCCTGTGCCTTTGAATCACTTGTCATCTATAATTTGATGGAAATTATTCACATTAGTTTGTACCTCCGCAATTTTCCCCGTTTCGTCATATAGCTCGATTGAGCAATTCTTCTTGTTTGTAGCCACGTTATCTAAACTAGTAGTAGGATGTTTTGTGAAACTAATTTTTTACCAATGTAGCTTGGAACAATGGGATAATCCTTGGTAAGCTTAATGAAATGATCCAACAATAATCCTAATTGTGATTTGCTTTCAATGCCTTCTACATTTGCAACGAAAAGAACTAATGGCTAAATTATTTTGGAATTGTTAATTTTCGCGGGAGATTTCAGGGAAGGGTAAATTTCGATGTCACTCATCACTTTCATGATCAATTTCGAGTCTCCGTGAGGAGGGAACATCCACTTGTTCACTTATGATCTATATTCCCCTCGCAATAAATAGTAAGTTACCCAACATGAGTCGGCACCTTACGCTAATTTGAAATGATACAATTTTTACTTTTCCGGCTTTAATAAGATTTTCTTTCTCCTCGTTAGTATTGATAATACCATTACGTAAATCAGGAGCATTTGCTTCTAAAATGAGCAAATTAAAAAACTTTTTTGAAAACATTTGAACACTTTCAATTTTTAGACAACTACCCGCACACCGAGGCCAGTGTTGTGACGAGTGTGACGTCACAAGTAATTTCTAAATCTTTTTTCATTCTTTGTCACGTCTGTCATGTTTGTCATTTTTTCTTTAGTCATTCTTTCAAAACTTTGCCAAAAATCGAGTATAGGACGGATTTCTCCGAGCGACGGCAATCTTGAAAGATGGGAATCTGAGGGATTTTTTACAAAAGAAACTATTGAAAAAGCTTTTAAAATCGCGGAGATATGATTTTCTGAAAATTATGCTTTTTTCAATTTTTGCACTTTTTTGGAAATAAGGAAAACATCAAAAAAAGCATAATTTTCAAAAAATCATATCTCCACGATTTTAAAAGCTTTTTCAATAATTCTTTTTGTAAAAAATACCTCAGAATCCCAACTTTCATTTATGAAAACAATTATTAAAAAATATTTTATTTTCGACAAAATATGGATTTTTGAAGTTGGTGGATTTTCCAATTTTTCTTAAATTTGCTTATTTTCAAAAATTTGCCAAAAATCGAGTATAGTTCGGATTTCATCGAGCGACAGCAATCCTAAAAGTTGGGACAACAACAGAAACAAAGTAACACCAGATAAACGATTAATATTTAGTTGGGTAGCCCTTGGATTTGATGGCAATCCCACTTTTATCAGAATCCTTCGGGCAGTCCTCTCCGAGATGTTCACGTTGAGATGGTCACGTCCGTATTGAGCCATTTGGACTGCGTTCATGAACGGATCCTTTCTGACTTGGCGCACGAGGAGTCGAACTTGGCGCGGTGTTGTCTTTCTTGGCTTCCCTGGGATCTTTCGATGCTTTACAGACTGGGTTTCTTTCCACAGTTTCTAAATGTTTTTGACCGTTTGTACATGACAATGGTATCTTTCTGCGATGTCCTTTCCTAGTTCACCACGTTGCTTTGCTTCGACGATAAGCTTTCGCAATTCTTCTGACTTATATTTTCCCGGCATTTCTTCTATAAAAATACAAAATAAACAGAAAAATTCAATTAGAGTTAAAAACGTTGAGTAAAATGTTTAAAAAATGACTATTTTCTATCAGGTACAAAGGTTTTTGGCCGCTACTGTATGTCTGAGTATGATAGATTGATATGTTTTTAGATATTTTTGTTCTCCTAATTGAAAGTGAAAAAATTTTCCAAAACATCACCGTATCCTCAACAATTATAACCTCCGGATTTGACAGTACACTCGATTGGTCGATTATTTATTCCACATTAAATACCGCTTTGGTGTTCTCCTTAATAAGATCCAATTATGAGACAATAAAAGGTTTTATCCAAGAACAATTTGCATTGGAGGAAAAGGAGTATAATAAGTTGATGCCGTATTTCGGTAAATTAATTTTCACCTTGATTCTAAAAAAACAATAAATTGGTACTACTTCGGATTAACGACCGCAAATGACAGGGAATACTTTTTGTATGCACAAAAAGTATTCGTTTTCACGCTTTGGGAATACGCGCAATCGATTTCTCGCATTAAAATGCCCCTAAAATTCTTGATTTTGAAGAAAAAAATTCCTGACTACTGGAATTTTTGTGGTCGTTAATCCGAAGTAGTACTAAAAAATTTTTAGTTTATTTAACGGTGGGATGTCTTCCATTATTGTTGTTGGGAATTATTTATGTAGGTGGATGTTCCAAAGATCTTGCGCGCTTTGATATTTTAATGGTGTTAGTATCCTTTTCTTTGATATTTAATATTGTGGCTAAAACTTACTATGATGGACGAACATTTGATATGCCTTGGTGGATAATCATATTAGTGCTTTCAGCTCGTTTGGGGCAGTTATTATTTATTTTATGGAGAAGTAAGGAATTTTAAATAGATTTCATGATGTTAATTTAGTCGTACTTATTTTCCTGAATCGAAGTTCCCTCGAATCGTGTCATGGAGGTTATCTTATTATCAATTATTTGTTGGGGTCTTTCGTCTTATATTTCGGACTATATTTTATCGTAAAACAATATTCTCAAACATTTATAACCATTTATTATTGGGCAAAAAACAATTTCTTGCCATTTATACTTGCTTGTATAAAAAAAAGCAGAGAGAAAAAACAAAGAGTCAAAAATCCAACAATAGTATATCAAGATGAACAAAGGAATCCAACAAAGGTATATCAAGATGAACAAAAAATTTGCTATTTTCTATTAATTAGAAACCTGATGGTCGTTGAGACCATCAGGTTCGATCCCACTAGAGCAAAAGTTTTTATTTTCAAACAAATTCTTTTACAAACAATGGAGCAAAAATTTTTTGCTCTATTGTTTGTAAAAGAATTTTTTGAACTTCAAAAGTTTTACACCTCGGGGCATACATGGGCAGCCCCCCAGGTGGACTTTTCAAAAAAATCCATAACCCTCATTTGGTCCCACGCTCGATGGGGTCGAAAAAAGCGACCAAAAAAAAGATTGACAAATTTAAAAAATATTTTTTCCCAAAAATAAATATGC
>JAQGCP010000556.1:0-16066 GCA_034699885.1 Acrobeloides thornei | reverse complement strand
AGTTTGTGTATTACAACGAAGAGCTTGTAACAAATTTCAAACGCAATTATCTCGAAAACTACAACGATTCAGAACATTCCGTAAAACAAAAAATGCTCCATTTTTCATGATCTTTCCAAATATATCATTTTTCATATGGTTGTAAATTACTGGATTAGTCCTTTAACATCGACTTTTGCGAACTCTATGCATAGAGACGATGCTCTTCGCGCACAGTAGGCTCTCTAATCCGTTAGTAGTATCAAATTTTCTTCTTTTTTACTTACTCAGTTGGCTGATATTCACGAAAATGATTGATGCCGTCGATATCTGTCCATTTGTCTTTTGATTTTGCGTTACGAACGGTATTATGCTTTGACACGATTATACCACTACCTAATTTAACCGAAAATGCCTCACATATGATGACAAGTTTTTCGGGTTTATTTTCTGTTGTAGAATTTGAAGCATCTTCTAAAATTTTTAGGCTTATTTTTAAGCACTCTTTTTTCGAAGTCTCTAGATTTCTAGAATATCAAGATTTTCTAGATATTTTAGACTTTTTATAGCACACTTTCTGTAATTTTGGCATTATAGGGTCATTCAAAAAAATCTTTTAATAAAAGAATTTTATATGACTGTATGTTTGGTTATGTTAATCTAACATATTTTTAATCGATGAATTTTCTCGTTTAAATCATTTATGGGGGGGGGTCCGCCAAATCTAACGGTTAAAACTACGCAGTTTTGACTAGGAGTTGTATAGACAAAAAATAAAGTAGAATTCACCAGCTTTCCAACGATACCAAAACCATTTATGGATTTAGCTGGCCAGAGATATACCCATTTGAAGTTTGATCTAAAGTTCAAAAGGCCGACCTGCCGTACAGGGGTATCAAAAAGTCGGATTCAAAAACGGACTTCAGATTCGTGTTTAGCGACCCCGAAAACCTAGGGTATACCACGGTTTCAAAAATTAATTCGAATTTTCGTTACTATGGTCACCCTTCATTCAAGACTGGTTCGAGATTTCGAGACATCGTCTCTTAAACACGAAAACAAATAAAAAATGTAAATAGAAAAACTACTAGATTTTGAAGCATGATTACCCTTGGTAGAAAATTGGTCCTTTTTCAACAACAAAAAATTAAAAATCCCACATCTTTCTTAAAACGACGATTCACAAAAAACCCATACTCAGTGTTACGGTGGAGGGTCTCCTCGATAATCTACAACACGACTTTTTTTTAAATTGGACTTAAAATAAAAACCTACATAGGTTTGAAAGAAACGTGTATATGCTATTGGGCTGTAACATAAGTTGTTGCCGCCCAAAAAATATATCGAAAAACGGCATTTTTCGCTCGTTTTTGATGAAATTTTTTCAAGTAGTGGGTAAGAGTGTATGCTGAATACGATCCAATCGATCTTTTTGGCGAAACTCATGTTTTCGTGTCAATATCCAGACTTTTTCGAAAAATTAAGGTTTCAAAGATGTACCCTAAGTTTAAAATGTTGATATTTCGCTATAAAACTCGGTTTTTATGAAATTTTAGATGTTCCTAGGGTTTTTCTAAGTGCTGAACACGAATTCGCCGTTATTTTTTGTCCTAGACCTCGGGGTTATGGTCAAAAATGGATTACAAAGAACATACCTTTTGTGGGATTTTGCTTACAAAGAACAGACCTGAATTTTTGACGTTTTTACCCCTCTTCCTCCCCTAGTAGAGGTACTCCTTGAAATCAAAACTTGATAATTTCATCGAAAATGAGCGAAAAATGCCGATTTTCGATATATTTTTTGGGCGGCAACAAATTATGCTACAACCCAATATTTGTGTTTTTAATTGAAATATTTAGATTTATGGTGGAATGCGTAGTATGAAGGGCATGGTGACAGAAACTTCGGTGCTTGATCCAGAAGAAGGAATTCGCTTCCGTGGCTACTCCATCCCAGAATGCCAGAAGTTGTTGCCGAAGGCTAAGGGAGGAGAAGAGCCTCTACCTGAGGGAATTTGGTGGCTTCTTCTTACGGGCGATATCCCAGACGAGAAACAAGTGACTGCAATTACCAGGGAATGGAATAAGCGTGCTGATCTCCCCGATCACGTCGTACAACTACTCGACAACTTCCCATCAAATCTTCATCCAATGTCCCAATTCGTGGCAGCTATTGCCGCTCTTCAAAGCGAATCGCAATTCGCGGCTGCCTATTCTCGTGGTGTTCCTAAAGCAACCTATTGGGAATACGCCTATGAAGATTCGATGAACTTGCTTGCTAAATTACCAACTATTGCCGCCATTATATACCGTAATTTGTATCGTGATGGATCGTCGGTTGGCACAATTGATGAAAAGAAAGACTGGTCGGCCAACTTCGCCACTATGCTCGGATATGACGATCCGCAATTCGTGGAGTTGCTTCGCTTGTACCTTGTTATTCACAGTGATCATGAAGGTGGCAATGTCTCGGCACATACCAGTCACTTAGTTGGATCGGCTTTATCGGATCCCTATTTGTCATTCTCGGCGGCTATGGCTGGACTTGCAGGTCCTCTCCACGGATTAGCTAATCAGGTATTTCGTGCGTTCAAAAGATTCCATCGAAGTTGTTTAATTTAGGAAGTGCTTGTTTTCCTCAATAAAGTCGTTGGCGAACTTGGAACAGATATTCCAGAAGCGAAGTTGCGCGACTGGGTTTGGAATCATCTTAAGAGCGGACAGGTATGCTGGATATAGAATTCCACAACCTCAAATGGAGACCAAGAGAAAATTTTTTTAATTTTTCCAGGTTTGGAGGGGGAAGGTTGTTTCCCTCCCTCATAATTACGTCGCTGGCCTTTACTCCTTTTCACATTCTCCCATTTCCAGTTGATGAAAAACTTTTTAGGTTGTACCCGGCTATGGTCATGCAGTCCTACGAAAGACCGATCCTCGCTACACTTGCCAACGAGAATTCGCCTTGAAGCATTTGCCCAACGACAAGATGTTCAAGTTGGTCTCTGACTTGTACAAAATAACGCCTGGTGTCCTACTAGAACAAGGAAAAGCCAAGAACCCATGGCCAAATGTGGATGCACATTCGGGAGTTTTGCTTCAACACTATGGAATGAAGGAAATGAGCTTCTATACGGTAAGCTTTTCAATTGGAAATCGCAAAAGATGGGGGGCTTATTTTAGAATTCGGAAATTAAATATTAGGGACTGGACTGGGGATCCCCGGCTTTGGGGCCGACCGGGAAAACCCGAAAATCCCAAAAAATCTTGTAGAATTGAATTTTAAAGGTCAGGAAGTCGTTTTCAATATTTTTCGATGTGTGCAATCGATTCCTCGCATAATTTTACCCCTAATAGAAGATTTTTGAAAAAATTTTTCGAAAATTTTTCAAAAAAAGAGCGGTTAATTTTGGAACACCCTGTATAACATTTGATCCTTGAACTATACAAGATTCATTAATTTAGGTTCTATTTGGTGTTTCTCGCGCTCTTGGATGTCTTTCTCAACTTATCTGGGCACGTGGCATGGGATTACCGCTTGAAAGACCAAAATCTCATAGCACGGAAGGACTTGTGAAATTGGCAGCTAAGGCCAAAAAAGCATAGAATAGCAATCAATTCGACGACCAATTTTAAAATAAAAGATTGTTGGTTCATGTATTAGTTATTATCTACATTTGAATAAAACATTTTATTTGACTAAACAAAAATAAAACTTAACAATCTAATAAACATAAAATATTTTAATTAAATTTTCCCATAATGTCAGACTCGCGGAAAAGTTGATATTCTTTTTCATCGATGATCACTTTTGATCCACCATATTCAGGCAGCAACACGCGGTCTCCTACCTTCACTTGAGTAGGAATGACGGTACCGTCTTGAGTTCGTCCGCCCGGACCAACGGCAACTACAGTCGCTTCCAATACTTTACCTTGTGCCTTCTCCGGGATAAGGATGCCACCCTTGGATTTGGCCTCTGGCGCGAGTCGTTCCACGACCACACGGTCAAAGAATGGAGTGAAATTCTTGAGTGCGTTAGCCTAAAAATATCAATGAATAGAGGCATTATACCTCATATCATGAGCAGGCCCGTAGCTAAGTTAGAGCGGTGCCCCCGAACTTGGAAATTTTTTGGGTGCGCGCCAGGCTGCATCTGACAAAATGGAAACAGGCACAAAAATTATATTCCGAATCATAATTCTTTTCTTAAATTATGCAAAAATGTTTTTCAGGAAGGTAACTCCATTGAGAGCAACCTAAGTTTTTCAGCTAAATAAAAAGATATCTTCAAAAAGCTCAAAGTTCCGTTCTAAGACGACCACGCAGGGATGTGAGATGGGAACTTTGAGTTTTTTGAAGATATGTTTTTATCTAACTTAAAAACTTATGTTGCCCCAGTGGAGTTACATTCCTGAAAAACATTTTTGCATAATTAAAAAAAAGAATTATGGTGCCAGTAATTCGGGAACATACTTTTTGGGGCTGCTTCCTTTTTGTCAGATGCAGCTCTGGTGTGCGCTTTTCGAAATTTACCTCCTTCCACGGACCTGATCATAAGGTGTATAGAATAACGTGAAAGATGAAAAAATTTCATTAGATAGTTTTGTGACTTGAAAACAGCATTTTTGCCCAAAAATTATTTTTAGCAAAAAAAAAAAGAATTTTTTGGTGAAAATGGCATTTTTAGTGACAAAATTGAACATTTTTTGAACAAAAAGGGAAAAAATTGAAGTTTTTTTCACAAATTGTTGTAAACCACAGATAACCTTGGTTTCTCCGTCCTTTACTGAAACGAGTTCTTATCGCCCCTTTGGCTATGCCACTAGAGAAATTGGTACAATTTTACAGTCCGGCGCGAAATTTTTTATTGAAAAACAATTTAAGATAAAAATGCTCAGAAAATTTCGATTTTCTGATGAAAATTTTGTTGAAAATCTTAAGGCAAAAACTATCACCGCAGGCGAAAATTTTTTTTGATAAATGCTTGTTTTTAAGCTTAAAATGCTCAGAAAATCAAAATTTTTGATGAAAACGATTTTGAAAATTTTTTAATCTTACGGACGGGCTAACCGCAAATTTTTTTGATGGCGGGGCTCATTTTGGCCTGCGGGCGACCCACCCCCTAAACTCAGGGAAGGGTAATACATGTATGTTCCAAGCTATTTGACCGTGTTTCATATATAAATTTTTTCGATGTCCCCAAACTTTCCATGGTTTCTCAAAACTTTTGCTGGATTCGGTCATTTATCCCGAGTTCCCCCTCCCCCAAGATAAAAATAGAATTTTAGACACATACAAGGGAAGGGCAAGATCTGCCAGAAAAATTATTTTTTAAGTAAAAATACTTACAGAACGTTTTAATGCAGTCATGAACACCATAATGAAGAAATATAGAGATCAACACAGAATAGAAATAATGCAAGAAAATAAGGCTATCTAAAAAGATATACTAAATGCTAAAAAAACTTATCACAATGCGAAAGTTTTTTAAACGAAATGAAAGAAAACAGCGCGCTGCTTTCGCGAATATTCTCTGCATTGCCGGCACACCCATTGCTCTCTTATTTTGCTGCGATTTCTCGCCCTTTTTACGCCCTCTACTCTACCTTTCTTCTACTTTTATCTAGAAATTTCTTTTCGCACTACCTAAAAACTCGAACCATTTTTTGATCAGTTTGTACTCCTTGAAAAGATCGTCTGGATTGCATCATTCTAAAATTTTCATTCAATACCCCAGTTTTTTTTTAATTTTAATAAAAAATTTGGCTATTTAAAAACAAGTGAATTTTTTCGATTATATTTTTCAAACTTTTTGAAGCGATTATCGTCAAAATTCAAAAAAATGTTGTCGTTATGGGTATCTGTTACGAGAATTTTTTCGGGAAAAATCTGATCATTTCAGGCTTCCCGAGAAAACAGATTTTCCCGTAACATATCCACTAATTGTCTTGACAGCGTTTTCGAGCGCGACCAGATCGAGACGCTAAGGCTGCTCGGTAAATGTCTCAACCAGCTATTCGCAACGTTAAATGCGGCGTTAAATCAATTCGAGACATTTAACGTCCCAACTTAGTTATAATTCGTCGAATTCGAGACTCAGGTCGAGACAATTGACGCCTCGACCTGAGTCTCGAATTCGAAGTCGAGACATTTAACGTCTCGAACAAGTCAAGACTCAATTCGAGACATTTAACGTCTCGACTTATTGTAAATTTGTGTAAATTCGAGACATTTAACGCCGCATTTAACGTCTCGACTAGCTGGTCGAGACATTTACCGAGCAGCCTAAATGTCTCGAATTAGTGTCTCAAGTCGAGATGGCGTCTCGAAGGTTACCCGACATTTTTTCCCTTATCTCTTTTGTTCTTTTTTTAAAAGTTGCCTGAATTTCAATAAAATCGTGTTTATTAAAACGAATTTGGGAAAAAATTGTTTAAGGGAACAAAAGGGATAAGGGAAAAAATGTCGGGTAACCGTCTCGAATTCACCTAGACCTCGTTTGAATTAGTTGGAGTATTGGCACGAAAACCCTGAATCAGTCTTCGTTTCAATAACTCAAAACAATTATCAAATTGGAAAAATTTGGTGTCGTCGCCTCATAAAGAATGCCGTCTTTATTTTTTAAATACACCCAATAGTTAAACATATATTAAAAATGTAAAATTCAGGGTTTTCGTGACAATACGCCAACTAAAACGAGGTCGAGACGACTTTGAGTCGCAAGTCGAGACATTTAGCGCGCAGCCTAGACATGATTTGTTAAAATATGTTGCTGTTCTGCCATTCGTTTCAATAAACACGATTTTATTGAAATTCAGGCAACTTTTATTGCAATACGCGAGCTTTCAAATTGGGGACACGGCAAGCACTTCGAAGGCTAATAATTTTTTTCGGTCAGCTCTATTTTGTGTTCGAGCACTCGAAATGCTCGCAAGAGGAGTAGAATCAAAGTTACGAAGCCCGATTTTTGGACGCTGAAGAAAAATTTTTTGTTAGCTCCAAAAATGCCAAAAATTTGCAGTTTTGGGCATAAAAAATCCATGTTTCGAAATCAAAAAGAAAAATCGCTTCGTAACCTTGTTTTATAGACTTTTAGGGCCTCCACGAATTCGTCTCGACATCGAGATGCGTCGAGACGGAATATCTTTTTATGGTTGAGGAATTTTGACATAATGTCGTTTGCAAAAATGTCGAGCTAGATGAGAGCTACATTTTATGAAGTGACACCATGTCAAAATTCTTCAACCATAAAAGATTCCGTCTCGACGCTCTATTTTTTATGCAAAACTTGGTTTAGGTCTAGGCTTAGACCTAGGCCTAAACCAAAGGAAAGCCTAAAAAAATGAAAATTATTTTTTGTTTTCAGCCTGGGGGATAGTGCATAAGTACCAAAAAAGGTTTTGAAAATTTAAAAAATTATAATGATCACTCATGTTTTTTTCATCAAAATTGTCCAAAAATATCCATTTTTTCACTAAAATATCCAAATTTTGTTAAAGAAATCAACTTTTTAAAATAATTTTAGCATGTATCTTTCAAAAAAAAATTGCGCCAAAATTTTGAATCTTTTGTTGTTTTAATTTAATAGATATTAATGTTTAAATAATATAAAATTGCTTTTTTACTCTTTGTGTACCAAATTGCTTTGAAAATTTAAAAAAACGAATTTCGATTCGGTTTAAACCGAACTTTTTCCGAAACCGAAAAAATCGGGCCTTGAAAAACCGCATTAAATCGAACCAGCCAAAACCTAAAAACCAATCGGATTTCTATCACTAATTTTTTCCATAAATGATGAGATTCTTGAGGCACAGAGCGCGTTGACAAAAATAGTTGTTAGCTCGTAAATTTGTTTAATTTAATCAATTTTAGTTTTGCTATAGCCAAAATGTTCCGCTTTACTACAAAAAATTCTCTCAAGAACTTGCGATCTGTTAGAGGTTATGCAAAGGATCTCAAATTTGGTCCAGATGGTCGAAAATCTATGCTTGAAGGAATTAATTTGTTAGCCGATGCAGTTGCTGTAACTATGGGCCCAAAGGTTTGTGATAAAGTGCCATTTTAAATATTTAAATGGTTTTTTAGGGTCGAAACGTTATAATTGAACAATCATGGGGTAGCCCAAAGATTACTAAAGACGGTGTTACTGTTGCAAAAGCCATTGATCTCAAAGATAAATATCAGAATCTTGGAGCTAAATTGGTTCAGGTAATATTGATTCAAAATTAAACATTTGCTTGAAAAATTTCTTTGATATTTTCCCAGGGGTGTCATTTTTCCTTATTTTTAAGAATTTTACTTAAATTTGAACTCTAAATGTTTATATAGTCGCTTAAATTTTTGTATTGATAAAACTTAAATTTTCTTAAATTCTTTTCTGAAAAATTTATAATGATACCCCCTATATTTTCCCTATTGTTTTTTACATCCAAATTTTTAAGCGGATATTTTAGGACGTCGCAAACAAGACCAATGAAGAAGCTGGTGACGGCACAACGTGCGCCACAATCTTGGCACGAGCTATTGCTAAGGAAGGCTTTGAAAATATCAGCAAAGGCGCCAATCCAGTGGAAGTTCGCAAGGGTGTCATGAAAGCCGTCGAAGTCGTTGTCAACGAACTAAAAGCTATGAGTAAGCAGGTCACAACTCCCGAAGAAATTGCGCAAGTCGCAACCATTTCTGCAAACGGCGATAGTGCAATTGGCAAGTTGATTTCGGATGCCATGAAAAAGGTTGGGAACAAGGGAGTGATCACAGTCAAAGACGGAAAGACCCTTCACGACGAGCTCGAGATTATCGAAGGCATGAAATTTGATCGTGGCTATATCTCTCCCTACTTCATCAACTCGAGTAAAGGCGCCAAAGTGGAATTTGAAAAGTGTCTGATTTTGCTTAGTGAGAAGAAAATCAGCAATATGCAGGTATGTTAGCATGGCGCTTCAAACTTGTGCTAAAAGTTGCGACAAGAGAAAAAACATTCAGGATAGTCAAAAACGGCAGCGATATTTATCCAAGATTTTCACTTGTCTCAACTTTTGGCACAATTTTAGAGTGCCGTGTGAGAAAATTATCAATTTTTAATCAACTGCAACATTTTCAGGACATTGTTCCCGCTTTGGAAATGGCAAACAAATATCGCAAGCCTTTACTAATTGTTGCCGAAGATGTTGACGGAGAAGCGCTAACTGGCTTGGTCCTTAATCGTTTAAAGGTTGGTGTTTATTTTACATGCTTTTTTAATTTTGTTATTTTTTAGATTGGCTTGCAAGTATGTGCGGTGAAAGCACCCGGCTTCGGTGACAATCGCAAGAACACCTTGAAAGATATGGCTACTGCAACTGGCGCTACCGTCTTTGGCGAAGAAGCAACCTTGGTTAAGCTCGAGGATATCCAAATACAAGACTTGGGTGAAGCGGAAGAAGTCTCTGTTACTAAAGATGACACCCTCATTCTTCGTGGCAAAGGCTCGACAGAGGATGTTGACAAGCGCATAAATCAGATTCAAGAAGAAATCGAACTATCAACTTCTGACTATGAAAAGGTTTGTTCAAGATTTCGAATGCGATTCATGAATATATTTTTATAGGAAAAGCTCAATGAGCGCTTGGCTAAACTGTCAAAAGGAGTAGCTGTGCTAAAGGTTGGTGGTGCTAGTGAAGTTGAGGTGAATGAGAAGAAAGATCGTGTGACGGACGCCTTATGTGCTACACGAGCTGCTATCGAAGAAGGAATTGTTCCTGGTGGCGGTGTTGCTTTGTTGCGAACTATTAGCAAGTTGGACGGATTAAAGGCGGTTAACGAAGACCAACAGCAAGGTAACTTGATTTTTTAAGCCAAAAAACGTACTTTTGCGTTTTTTGGTGGAAAATTTTCAAAAAATTTTTTTTCAAGAATCACCTATAAAGGGTATTTTCATGCGATTTTGAAAATTTGTCGCTAAAAAACGCAAAAGTACGGTTTTTATCACCTATCAGTTGGAGATGGTTCCTCCATTTCTTGTTATTTGTGTAGCCTTACTAACTTTTTTTTAGGCATCAAGATTGTGCAAAAAGCACTTCGTCAACCAATCGCAACGATTGTTTCGAATGCCGGTCTTGAGGCAGCCGCAATCGTAGAAAAAGTGATCAGTAATAAAGACATAAACTTCGGGTATGACGCTCTCAAGGATTCATTCGTCAACATGATCGACGCTGGAATTATCGACCCAACTAAAGTGGTCCGAACTGCTTTGCAAGACGCATCGGGTGTCGCATCATTACTTGCGACAACTGAATGTGTTGTCACCGAGCTTCCGAAAGAAGAACCTGCCCCAGGCGCTGGTGGAATGGGTGGTATGGGAGGCATGGGTGGTATGGGCGGCATGTATTAGATTGTATCTCAATTTTTTAAATTCCATTTGTTGTAGACCATAATTGTTTTAGTTGCAGTTTATTTTTGATATTTTGCATGCTAAAATTTGATTGCAACAATGAAATTATGGTAGTTGTTATATGTTGTTATTATGTTGAATTTTTATTGGACATCAATATAAGTAGTCGTGAATAGTTTTATTTCGGACTCTCTTCATTTATTTACATCAAAGTATCTCAAAATGTTTTAATTATCAATAAAATTATTTATTATTTCGAGTACTGTACAATTTGCGGTTTAATCCTAAAATGATCAACGGCGGGTGGGCCATACAACTTCTCGGCTCGTTTCAGGAAGGCAGAAACCATTTGTTTCACAACTTGATCAAAAAACATGCTGGCAAAATGGGCATAGAAGGCTGATTTGAATTCGAAAGACACACTAAAGTATAGAGTACACGTCTTATCTTGTTTGTCGGGTGCTCCAGGACCAAATCTCCAAGTTGTCTCGAGGAAATTGAATATCCGGCCTTCGGTACATACAGACTAAAAATCATCAATATACAGGGTATTCCAAAAAACGCCATTTGGTCATTTTTTGGCGAAATTTTTTCGATGCGCGCAATCGATTCCTCGCATAAAAATACCCATGAGTCATTTTGGAGAAATTTTCGCCAAAAAATGACCAAATAGCGGTTTTTTGGAACCCCTGAAAATGTAAAAACTTACATGGACTACATAGGGATATAACGTAGTAACCTTCGATTTATATTCTTCGTGGAGTGGGGGGAAACCTATCAAAAGATCTGCTTCAAGTACACGATCGCTAATCTTTCTTACATCGGCTTTCTTACACCAGGGTACAAATTTGGGGTATTCTGCCACTGTATTTACAACATCAAACATTTGTTCAGCGGAGAACCTAACAAAAGGAAAAGCTTGTTTCATGTTTTAAAAGTTGCTCGTTTCGTGTTTAGAATCACACGAAGGAATGAATAAAATTTACCCTAATAGACGGCGCTCAGCATAAGACATAATTCGACTTTCTTGAGTATTTGATCCAAATCCAAACAGATATCGCCTTTGATTTAATATAATTCGAAAAGGCCGCAATCTCTGAGAAATCGTCATTAAAAGTGAACAAAACCCGTCTAAATGCTTCGTATTAGCAAAAATGTTTGGGGCTACAAAAAAGAACTTTAAGAACGAAAATAAAAGAGCGCCTATTTATTGTGAAGTTTCGTCATGCGAATTATGAAACAAGGGAAATCATTTTTTACTCGTATCAGCAACTTATGAGGGACCATTTATACTAGACGCGCGCGTCTTAGGGCCTAAAAAGTCACTTCGTTCTGACACCGGTATCATTCTGGCGTCAGAACGCAAAAATTATGCGAATTTCGACTCCATTCTGACGTCAGAACGGCTATTAGTGAGGGCCACAACTAATACGTTCGGACGGCTCCCGAACGGATTTTAGTTCACTAATAACTTCACTAATTGCGTTCGGGCGCTCGTCCGAACATTTCCGAACGCGTCTGAACGTTTCCAAACGCCTATTAGTGATGTGTCCGAACGGAATTAGTGATAAATTAGTGAAGTCAAAAATTTTCAAACGAATTAGTGGCGGCCCTGAGGTTTTCAGAACGCGTCAGAACAAATTAGCGATCTATTAGTGAACTACCAAAAGAAACTTATATTTTCAGAAAGTATTAGTGGCGACCCTCACAAATCCTTGTTAGAGCATTTTTAAGACGTTGCGATTCTCGAGTTGTTTAGTTTTCCGATGTGGAAAAAATATCGCGCGCGGAAAATGCAGCGGAATTATAAACAAAAGCACTCGCGGCTTGGCACTTAGGGCCTCCACTAATTGCGTCTCGAAATTTTGGAACCACTATTCCGCACTAATAGCAAGTTGTGGAGCACTAATTGCTTGGTATTAGTGCTCGCCTCGACGTGCCTCGATGCGTCTCGACGCTTTTTTAAATTGCGAATATCTTTTCAGGATAAACGAATTTTCGAATGTTGTCTTTGAGATTTTTATGCATCTTATTGTGGGCTATAAATTTGCTGAAGACCACATTCGAAAATTCGTTGACCCTGAAGAATAAAAACGCCATCTATGCAATTAGTGCTTGTATCGAAATCGTCGGGACGAATTAGTGGAGGACAAAATGTGTCTTTTCTTAGTTTGATATGCGAATTTCAGGACAGCTATACAAGGAAGTGACTTCGAAACAAAATGTACATTTTTAATTAAGATGAACGCTATTGTCGCTGCATGTCTGTTGTTCGTTTCGAAGTCATGTCTTTATATAGCCGTTCTGAAATTCGCATATCAAACTAAGAAAGGACACATTTTTGTGTCTTCTTTGATCTCCAAGGAGGGGGGGGGACATTCCGAAAAAGTTCCCGCGGCTTTCCGCAATGAGATTCCGCTTGACGCGGCAAGTACAGGATATCCCTAAAGTTCGTATACACCCTAATTAATTTGATGAGAATTTTCTTCATGACAGAAAACTTTTCACAAAAAGTGATGTCCTACAAAGTTGTTCGTCGTTATCTCAGGAATAACTTTGTAGAACATCACTTTTGTGAAAAGTTTTCTGTCATGAAGAAAATTCTCATGAAATTAATTAGGGTGTACACGACTTTAGGGAGAAACCTATATAAATGAAGCCTGAGAAAACGAGCTAAATGTTAGAAAAAACAACAAATAATACAATTTTGGCTTTACCTTTATTTAAAAGACTTTTAAAAAATGAAATTTATGTCAAACTTCAATAAAAGTACAGACAAAGTGCATTTGATTTTGTTGTTGAAAAGAGATCAACTGTTTAAACTCGTTTCTGGTATATAGTAGCCTTTTCCCAGAACTTTAGATCTTCTTGGAGGTGTTAAACTACGGCTGACACTCTGATAGACCGTTTGATTCGGGATTTCTTCCGTTTCAATGTAATATCCACTATCTTCGCCAACAATTTCTTGTTCATTATTATATGGTTGGAGGACTAAACTCTTTTGAAGCAGCCTAGCTTGTCTATATTCCAAGCGTCTTGCCATTGGAGCTCCGGGCGCAATGACGACATCTTGCTGCTGAACACAATTTTGACTATGAATAGTCGCCAATTCACGGTGCTTCATTGATAGATGTGCAACTTTCGCCTAAATTTCTGCCTTAGCGTATAGGAGAGCAATCTGAAAACAGACCTTCGATGAAGCCAACGTTATGCCACAGACTAAACAAACAGTATCCTTTCTTGAATTTGCCGAAACATCGATATGCGCATAGCTGAGATGGAAGGCTAGAGCAGGCAAGGATTCAAAGACGCGACCACACATTGGCACAAGACAGCTAGTCTTACGGACGTCACAATCGCGACGCACACTCAAGCGCTTCAGGATGGCTTCAAAAGACGCATTACCGACTTTTCTTTCAAGATTTGGCATCTAAAAAAACAAATATATTTGTTACCGTTTTATCTGAAAATCAGTTATATATAGAGTATAGAGTAGTTTTAGGCCTAGGCTTAAGCTTGGGCTTAAGTTTAGACCTAGGCTTATGCTTAAGCCTAGGGTTATGCCTAAGCTTAAGCCTAAACCTAGCCTATATTCCATGTCAAGAAATAATATGCAAGAATAAATAAGATTTATAATTGATTTTATCGGTTCTTTCAGATAAAACGGTAACATACTCAATAAAAAATACATCAAACTTACTAGTGAGCCACTAGCTCGCTCCATGAGCTGTTGTATATAAATATCACCCTGATCATAATGCTCATCCATGTAATAAATTTCATCGGCCCCAATTTCTTCGGTATATTCAAAAGCATCTTCAGCTCTTCTCTTTCTGGAAGTTTCTGGTTGAACTGGCTCGCTTTCAACAAAATCTTCTCGTTGAAGCACAGGCGGAATATCTTCAGCATGAGATGTGCTTGGCTTATCCCAAATCATTCTTCTTGTCATCGGTTTTCTTAAAAGTGCCTGCTGCTCTGTGCTTACCGGGTTATGAATAAGGCGATATTCCATACTTTTCGGATCAATATATATGTCAGTGTGTTGTAGAAAACCTTTCTCTGCATTATGCGGTATTGGGCGAAATTCTTTAAGTAGTGAATAATATTGTTAAAATGTTTAAAATTAAATTAGCTTACCACTATGGGACCTTAGGTTTACTGATTCGAAAACTTCAGTTTGAGGCGGCTGGGTCACAATTTCGACTTGTTCAACTTCCAAAAAGTCATCTTGAATCACAATTGCTCGATTATTAACCATCTTGTAATCCAGAAAATATTGATATCATCAAAACTTGCTCAAACCATATAAAAAATAGTATTTGTCTCAATGAATAGACAGAATACCAATTGTCTACATTGTTTGGACGGAGTGCTAAAGAAAAGACAATCTTAAAAGCTTTCGTTTGAATAAGTGGCTGTATGTGAATGTTTAGCAATCAGTATTCTTTTTAGAGTGAAGATTTTCAGGGTCCGCGCTAAACGACGCTAATCGTCAGAAATCAACGCTAACCAACAGCGCTAAGGGTCCGCGCTAGTGATGCGACGAAATCGAACTCTCAAAATTTTTTCTTTAGCTTTTTATGAAAAATGTCAAAAACAAAAATAACATAGAAATTGCGTTCTACAACTTTTATTTGGACCACTTTTTATGAAAATGCATAAAAAACAGTTACGGGACAAATTTCGTTGCGATCTCGTGACGAAATTTGGCACGAAATCGCGACGAAATTTATCTCGTAACTTTTTTATGTATTTTCATAAAAAGTGGTCAAAATAAAGGTTGTGGAACGCAAGTTCTGTGTTATTTGTTGTTTTTGAAATTTTTCATAAAAAGCTAAAGAAACAATTTTGAGAACCGATTTTGAGATTTCGTTCGATTTCGTGGCATCACTAGTCCGCGCTATCTAATGCTAGCTGTCGAAAATCAACGCTAGCTGACAACTCTATCTCAACGCTAACTAGCGCTATCTGTCGAAAATTTCCGACGACTGAACGCATTTTCGACGTCGAAAATCGGATTTCGGCACTAGGAAGACACCATTTATACTTCCGTCGCATCGCGACGCAACAGTGCATTTTTGTGTCGCGCGACGCATCGCGAGTTGGCGTTTATAGTCTGTCGCGCGATAGTGCTTGGTTTGAAAAGACGTTTCTCCATCAACAAGCCTCAGTGACAAAGCAGATTTCCCGAAATCAAAAAATTTCAGGAAAAGTGTCTTTAACTTTTTACCAAGCCATTATTTTTAATGCAATCTTTTGTAAAAATATGCAGAAAAATCTGAAGAATATCTTTTCCGAAAACACCAAACTACGCAGAGTTCACCATAAAAAGTTATAAACCTTTTCCCGATTTCGGGGAAAATTTTCCTTCCAACCCTACATGCGACTATTTTTATACAAAATTTTGATCTTACTAAAGGATAAGCCAATAATGGTGTAGGAAAAGTTGTATTCCATTGGAGATGCTGAACTATACAATTTTTGTATTGTAAGCATATAACAGGGACACGATTTTATGAAGATTTTATATATATATTTCTGTAAGATTATTATTATTTTTTGTACCCTCGTAATCAAAATTACCGTTTTTGTAGTAAATCAGATAAGTGTGTTTTCAGAATCCTTCTTACCATTGATGAATATTTCGTCGACTTTCTTTTGATTTCTTTGCACCTTTTCGAATGAATCGAGATGCCCTAATTTGAAATGACCGATCGA
>JAQGCP010000555.1:0-16077 GCA_034699885.1 Acrobeloides thornei | reverse complement strand
TATGGGCCGAAATTGACCTTTTTAGATGTTGCACACCATTTCAAATACTCAAATATGTTTATTTTGTGTCTAAATTATATAATATATACTCAATTTGCCTAGTGCCGCGGGATGTCGAACTTTCGAGATATCGTCTCTTATATAAAGATTCAATACCAAATTCCGATAAATATGAGCAAAAAAATGCATTCGAAAATCTTTAAACATCGAAGAAATAGTAATTTTTTCAAAAAATGTCAATTTTTGACCCTTCATGAAGAATGGGTCCAAAAACCATAAAATACAACCGAATGAGCAGCTCCATTTTGTAAATATTTTATTCAACATATAAATTACACCCTTTTAATAATCTTTGCATATTGTTCTTTAAAACTAGCATCATCTTGAATTTTTACATAACCATATTCTTTGTCAAAAACTTCCAACATTTCCTTCAACTTTGCTTTGATCTCCTTAAAGCTTGGTCTTAATTGAGCGTCACCATTCCAACACGATAACATAAGCTCGTATCTAAAAATATAAATTTAGGCATTTTTAACATATGTTACATATTTTCCGGGCATAGAGTTGGCTTTTCTAAGCGCTCTCCTTTTTCCAGATGGGCTAAAAGATCAACTTGAGTAAACTTATAGCCTTGAGACAGTTCAATTAATGAATAAGGCTGGATTCCAAAAGAAAACATTTCGTATAAGAGAATCCCAAAAGACCAGCTAAAATTTTGCATAAATAGAATCACAATAACCCTCACAAGATCCCTCTCAAGTGCCCGTAAGGAGTATAGAAGCCAGTGGCCTTTTTAAAAGTGGACCCTCTCCCTTCCCCTCTTCCAACATCTCTCTTATAATACGTACACATCAGTTTTTTCAGAAAATTCCATTGTTCTTAAAGTTTCTATAGACAACCATTTTAAAGGAAGTATATGACTACGCATTACATAAGGTGTATCAGTAGTGCAATGGCATAGGCCAAAATCTGCTACTTTGGCCACCATTTTCCCCGTTAAAAGAATATTTCTAGCCGCTAGATCTCTATGCACCAAATTCAACTCTGCTAGATAAGCCTAAAAATGTTGTTTAAAACAGTTAAATTTGCTTTTTTTTACCATAGCGTTGCCAACTTGCCATGCCCTAACAATCAGATCCTTTAAACTTAAGCAGTTTTTATACAAACCCGTTGGCAAACCTCCACCATCATCTTTTATCAACGGCCTCAACTTTTGTAGAAAATTCAATAAATTGCCATTAGCACAAAATTCTAAGATTAAACAAGGCCCAAAATTTTCCAACATAGTCCACCCCAACATCTCAACGATATACGGATGCTTTTCTATCCTTTTTATGAGACTGATTTCTTTCCATGACTTTCTAGTGACTTGATCAGAATCAGATAATTCGTCGTTGTGAAAAACCTATTTAAAAAAGTTAAATTTAAGCCTTTTTTACCTACTTTTATAGCGACGTTGATTTTACGACTTTCTAACACATCAAACACGGTTCTGATGCTTTTATACCAAACGATACGTTTTTCGCACTTTTTGGACTCCATGCGGCCTTGGAAAACGAGTGAAAAAGCGCCTTCACCGAGTTTTTTGGTGGGGAAAATTTGTATTGAGGTTGGCGGAAGTTCATAATCAGATAGAAGACGTGGTTTGGTGTGAACGGGAATGTCTAGATTGCATCTTCTGCGTTGGATAAAACAATGAATGATGAAAATGGATAGAATTAAAAAAACTAAACATAAAATTGGTATAACAATCCATAGATAAAAATTGTTTGAGTCTAAAAAGGGTGGAAATTTTTTACTAGGTGAAGTTGGAAATTTTTTACTAGGCATACTAGGTGAATTTTCTGGTTCTTCTGTAGAATAAAAATTTTCTGATCCAGGAAAGTCAACTTCTGGGTATTTTATGGTCGTAGTTGTTTCTTTTTCATTTTCTAAAGTGTCTTTTGTTGTACTTGAATTTATGTTCGTGTCTAATGTTTGACCTAAAAACATCATAATGTCAAAGAATAGTATAATGGTCCCGTCAGGACACGTTTTTTCATTTATTCTCAAAAATTTGAACGTTTTTTAAAACCCTCGTTTTAGGCGCCTAAAAATGCAGATCCTCTAGTTAGGCAACGAAAGGTCTAAATCACAAAAACGATGAGGGGACCCCGGTATTTCTGTTAAAACTTTGAGCAGAGAGCCTAAGGCTATAGCCAGAAGAATCCTCGAAGCCAGTTCCATAAGTTCAGAAAAACCATATATATATGGCCATATATAAATGGAGGGCATTCAGCTTATGATCGATTAAGCTCTGACATACTAGGCAATTTTATGCGGCAACCCTTTTTTTCAAATTGTAAATTATGTGTGTTTATGTTTTGTCCTTTTGAAATTGTAACGTAAATTTTTGTTCGTGTTTTAATGATTTACCGTATTCTCTCTAATAGAAGCACCGGTGCTTCTATTTTTCAATCCCTCCGTCAGGGGGTGCTTCAATTAGAGGGGTGCTTCAAATAGAGGGGGTGCTTCTATTTTTCAAAACACTATTCAAACAATAGTTCCACAACAAAAACTTTAAACTTTTATTTACTCCCACTAGGGGAGCATCAAAATAAACAGGTATATTCCTCTTTGAAGGCGTAGGACCTTGATCGGTTTCAGAATCGCTCGACATTTTTGAAACTAACAAAATGAGCAAAAAGTAGATCATCGAAAAAAACATTCTCCTTATACAGATTTTTTTGTTAAGACAGAATTTATGGGGGGGGGGGTGCTTCAATTAGAAGGGGTGCTTCAATTAGAGGGGGTGCTTCTATTTTTCAATCCCTCCGTCAGGGGGTGCTTCAAATAGAGAGGTCTATTAGAGAGAATACGGTATTTTTGTCTGTGACCATTTTTTCCCCAATTTTCGTTATAACATTATCTTATGGACAATCAGGCAAATATTTTTAATGGATTTATATACAAATTCTGGCAACTTTTTCCGTGTGTAGTGGTCCTTTGATACTCGGAAGGCCCAACGTACTAAAGACAGTTTCTGGGGTAGTTTTTCACGCTGAACACAATGGCGCAAAAATTTTTTGAAAAAAAGTTCCTTTAGATAGATTTTGGGACTTGACTTTGGACTACGAATTTCAGGTACTTCCGACTTCAAAAGCCCATAGCTCATCGTAGAGTTGGACTCAAGCAATGGTTTTGGTGTCGTTGGATTGCTGAGAAATTACGTTATCAAAATCACCTAAAACGTCTCGTATGATTTTCTTTCCGAAAATTTTTAATTGGCCAAATTTGCCAAAATATGCGATTTTTGATATTGGGTTGTAACATAAGTCGTTGCCGCCCAAAAAATATATAGAAAATCGGCATTTTTATCTCGTTTTCGATGAATTTTTTTTCAGTAGTGGGTAAATATGTATGCTGAATACGATCCAATCGGTCTTTTTGAGTGAAACTCATGTTTTCGTGTCAATATCCAGACTTTTTCAAAAAAATCAAGTTTTTTATACCCCTAAAATGGCTCAAAAATTTGTATTCCATGAATCAGGGTTAGAAAAATTTTTTCATGATTCGAAAATGCGCGCAATCGATTCTCCGACTAGGAAAACCCTAGTAAGGTCGAAAATTTTGTCAAAAATCGACTTCTATAACCAAATATCGACATTTTAAAATTCATTTGCAACATTGAAAAATTCGATTTTTTTGAAAAAGTCTGAATATTGACACGAAAACATGAGTTTCGCTCAAAAAGACCGATTGGATTGTATTCAGCATACACTCTTCTCCACTACTGAAAAAAAATTTCATCGAAAACGACCGAAAAATGACGATTTTAGAGACACTTTTTGACCCGCAACAACTTATGCAACAACCCAATACAAACCAAATAAATATTGCTTATTCATGTATCCTGTTTAGGGGATTGTTATAATGAGCGCAAAAGATGCTGGTGTATCTTGCAAACGATTCGTGGCTCGCTTTTATCTTCTTTACCATCCTGCCACAGAAATTTGCATTGGCTTCCAAGGAACCGTTTATCTAGGAACGCTATGTCGTACAGCGGTATTTTTTCAATGTAATTTAGTGATGAAACGAGAATTTTATAGACAATTGTGGAATTTGATCCGCCTTCCATACAGCCTTGCGTGTGGGTGAATGTCGTCTTCGAATTTTATCGTACTCCAGAATTCGTTTTGGTTGGAACTCCATTGATCTTTCGAATGGGTCAAACCAAAGGAATGGGTGAAGTTATCTCAGTCACTGAAGAACTCACTGCCAAGCTATCCGATTCGTAAAATAGATTCATAGGTCTTTGTATAGGTCGTCGTTATTCTACAATTGCTCTACTTTCTAGAATTTCTTTACTCAATGTATAGGTCTTCGTTATTCTATAATTTCTCTACTCTAGATTGTTTATTTATCTTTTTGGATCTAGTTCCACTTTGTTGGATTCACTTATTATGGTCCAAAAGTAGGATTTTTTTGTTTAAATCAGCCGAAAAACATCCTATTAGGGGTTTTTATTTAGTCGAGAAACAAATTGGTGATGTTATTTTTGCGCGAAAATCTATAAAAAATACTGAAACAATTCATTTTTTGAATTAAAACACCATTTTTGATATCAAAAAACGAAGTTTTAATTTAAAAAAATGACGTTTTTTAGTATTTTTTATAAATTTTCACGCAAAAATAACATCATCAACGTGTTCCTCGAGTAAAAAACCCCTAATAGGATGTTTTTCGGCTGATTTATGAAAAAAAATCGACTTTTTGGACTATGATAAGTGAATTCAACAAAGTGAGCTAGCTCCATCTTTCTTACACCCCTTCAAGTCATAATTTGTTTATCATTTAAATTTTCATCTAAAAAACTGTATATAAAAATTTTCATTAGAGCATAGAAAATAATTTTCTATGCGAGTTTCTCGTATCTTTACTGTGTTGAGCACATGGGGTTATGCTGGTTATAAAAAGGTCACAAACAATTTTATGGATATAAGCCTTGTAAAAATTTTGACCTCTTTCTAATCAGTTTTAGTCACAAAAATAAAACGGGCTGTCTTTTTTTTCTCATGATCTACTTTCTATAATTTTTCTTTAAATTCTCAGCGTGCATTTATGTAGTCAGTAGTCATATTCCTAGGTATTTTTCAAGGTTTACTGTAATTGTATAATTTGCTGTTTTTGTTCTTTTCAACGATCTCATTCAATTGTTTTAAATTTTAATACTGCTTTCTTGAATTTAAGATTGTTGAGAAATTGACAAATCAGCCATTACTCAATTGCATAAGCTAATTGTGTTTCACTCGTTTGAAATAATTGCATTTGTAAATAATTGTATAATTTAGTTTTGGCACTCTTTTACGTCAGTATTCCTAAAGCTTGAAAAAAGCTAAGCGCCTTTTCAAGCATAAACAAAATTTATTTAAAATATGTATTTTTGATTAGAAATGAATCTCAATCTCACAAGGGAGATTAAAATTGAAATGGAAAAAAGATAAACCCTGTTTTCTGCCAAATAGCGAATTTGGGATTAGTTGAGCCAATCGTGTCAAGAAACACGATTTTATACATTACAATTGTTGATTCAAGCATATTCATTACACAGCACAAAATTTTAAAAAAAGTCAATAAAAACGAGGTTTTCATAAAAGTGATGTTGCTCCTGAGACCAGGAGCAACTTTATAGAACATCACTTTTTATGAAAACCTCGTTTTTATTGATTTTTTTGAAATTTTGTGCTGTGTAATGAATAAAGTTGCCTGAATTTCAATAAAAGTTTTTTATTGAAACGAAAAAAATTGAAACTCGTTTTCGAAAATTGAAAATATTTTTTCCATTTTGGAAATATTTCAAACTTCCATCATGCAACCCTAACTAATTCCAAATCTCTGAATTCGCTATTTAGCAAAAACAGAGTTTAAAATTTTTACTAAATACTGCAGTAAAAAGTGCCAAATTTTTTTTAAATAAAAATTTTTTTTACATTACAATTGTTGAAAAGTGTAAAGATACTCGCTATCTAGTTACGGCTGGGGCTACAAATCGTATGATTATTGCAGTTTATTTGCCTTTTTAAGAAAAATGGGCAAAAAGTTTAAAACTGTAAAAGAAGTAAGTGATTTGGTTGAACTGGCTAAAAAGAGGCAGCAAGAAAAATTGAAAGAGGAGAAGAACACTGTAAACAAATGGGATAATCTTGATGCAGTTACACCGGCAAGTGTGTTGAAATCAAAAGGAGAAAATAAAGCTAACGGAGAAGAGCTAATTACGACGAATGGTAAAGGTTTATTCAAGAAGCTTAATGGGGAAAAAGCTCTAACGAATTCAAACGGCAAGGATCATAATGAGTCCAATCTTACGGTAAGGAAAAAAAACGATTGTTTCAATGCTCCATCCTGGTTAGAGTCAGATGTAAAACCAAAAAAATAGAGAAAAAATCCACTTTTTTGTTGCGCCTCACCAAAAATGACCAAATTTTCTATTTTTTCACCAAAAAAGTCCAGGGTGGACTTTAAAAAACCGTAATTTTGACGTTTTTGACGAAAAAATTTGCGAAATTTTTTTCAAAAAGTGATCTATTAGGGATAATTTTATGCGAGAAATTGATTGCGCGCATTGTAAAGTTCTGAAAATGCTAACTTAGCCATGAAATCATCATTTCTTCAAATTTTTTCGCCAAAAAACGGCAAAATTCCGATTTTTTAAAGTCCAACCTTTATATACTTGATTCAAATTATGTTTATTTACCTGCTAATGATCGAATCTTTTTAAGTTAAGCTCAAATGGTTCATCAAAGAAACAAAAGAAGAATCGCCGAAAATCTAAGAATCAAGTAGCTGAACAAAATCAATCTCCATCCGTGAACACACCTCTCACAAAGTCAAATAATGTTTTCCTGGATGTTATGCAAGAAACATCCAGGCGTTTGAGCGGAGAAAAGACTAAGTCGACTGATGAAAATCGCAAGAGAAAACATAGTGAACCTAAATCGGATGACTCATTGCTCAAAGTCGTGCCTGTTAAGAAACGCGTGATCGAAAGTGAAGACGATGTGCCGAACGAGATTGCTGAAGAGCGAAGTCCATATATTGTTGAAAGTCCACCAAGTAGTCGAGACGGCAAGCATGGATTTTCATATTCACACAAATATTCGTCTACTATCGAATCAACTGAAGATGATGATGAGGAAAGCGGTATCACATTGACTGAAGAAAGTGAATTTGATGAAGATGAAGAGGAGGATGGACTCTATGATTTGAATGGCTTTATTGCTAACGATGAAGATGAGACAGAATCTGAAGTGACGGATGAAGATGGTGTTTCGGATGAGGACGAAGAGCTATCAGATGGAGAAGGTGATTTGGATGAATCGAACGAGGATGAAGAAGGAAGTCAACGTAAGCGTTGTTTTTTGTATCATTTTGAAAATATTTTTTAGTTTCATTGGGAGAAATGCTGCTTTCCAAGTTGAAGAAGAAAAAAGGAGCGCCTCAAAAGTCCGTGGATGAAGATAAGGTAGCTTCAGGATTTGGGGCAAACAATTTTTTTAAGCTACTACAATAGGTGGACCAAAAAATTTTTTTTGGAAATGACTTCTCTAAGAGTAAAAACATGCATGGGAATCCGAATTTGACATTTTCGAAGCGAAAAAACGCTTCCCTGATTCAGGAAAGACCTGTGTATTGAAGCGAAAAATCGCATTTTTACAACTTTTCGCTTTACTACTCAGGCCTTTCCTGGATCATGAAGCGTTTTTTGCAAGAAACAGTAGTTACTTTTAAGGATCTGTGTGAAAATTTATCGATTGATGGGTATAATGTTGACTATGCCAATTTCCGACAGGGGTGTCTTGTTCTCACAAAGAAAAAGAAGTTCCACTTAGTTCAGTCGAAGTTCGAGCTATTTATGTTTAATACCAACCATTCATTGCAAGCCGCTCTTGAAGCTTTCCGTTGGCTGATCAACCCATTTGACGTTCAACTCTTTTTCCGGTATGCTTTCAATATTATAGTAATATAGTCGAACTATTTCAGTGGCATCTTCCAGAAAAGAGCGCTTGTTATCAAGCGAGGCTCTCCAAACTTCTTTTCGGGTCTATTCAACACATCTAGCTTTGTAAAGATGCTTCAAAATGTAGGTTTATAGCAGGAATCGGAATAAAAAAATCAGATTTTCGACCCAAAAATTAGACATACGCAATTTCTGCTGGCCAAAATCAGAACATTTCTGATAATCAGGCTCATTCCGAGCCCTGTTTATAGACATATTTCTAAATTTTTTTAGAATTATCTTGAATACGGTGTTAACATTAACATAGCAAAATATACGAACGGAGTCCGCACAACCTTGAATGGTACTGGTCGTGTTTACACTGGTGACGTTATGAAAAGTTATAATGAAGGCTGTTCTATTCAGTGTACTAATCCTCAGGCATTCAATGATGAAATCTGGTATTTATGCGAAATCCTTCAAGAGCTTTTCTGTTCTTTCGTCGGAGCTAACACGTAGGTTTTTTTACTATAGTAACAGTAGCGAACAAAAAACTTGCACCACCTGTCAAAAAAGTGTATATTCTGAGAGATTGTTCGATCTCTCAGTGCCCAAAAAAGCTTTTTAGACGCGGATTTTTTTTTGCAATATAGAGTATTCAGCTATGAAGATTCTATTGGAGTAATTACTTTTATACCAAGCTTTCAGGTTTTCGTTGTAATACACAAACTATTTGAACACTAAAGCCCCCAGGTGTTAACAGTATTGGGACCTTTCGTAGAGTTGACATAAAATTTTGTATTTTGAGATTTTTTCTTGAAATTTTGTGCATAATGATCTACATGCCACGAGGAATCTGGATCTATATTGGGTTACTGAAATTGACTACTGGAAGTTGTCAAAAAACGAATGACAAAAATCCAAAAAAGTCCATTTTTTGGCATTCTTTACAAAAAATGGACTTTTTCGGGTTTTTGTCTTTCGTTCTTTGACAACTTCCAGTAGTCAATTTATACTGAATTTTATTGCGTTTAGATATTTGACACCACCAAATTCGTCTGGTTTTGCCCCACATTGGGACGACATTGATGCGTTTATTGTTCAAACGGAAGGCCGTAAGCATTGGAAAGTTTATGCTCCAAAGAATCCAAGAGAAGCTCTGCCGCTTGAATCTAGTGGTATAAGCTTTTTTCAGAGAACTAAACAATTTTTATTCTAGGTAATTTTACCGAAGCAGATATGGTTGGTCGCAAAATAGTTTTTAACGATTGGGTCGAACAAGGTGATGTACTTTACATCCCACGAGGTTTTATTCATCAGGTATTTTTTCATATTTCAATTTTCGGGGGATGTATTATGCCAATTGAGAGTTATTAAAATTACTCAATTAGAACGGATGCAATACGTTCTAATACTTTTATTGTTGTGTTCACTTTTATGCAAATTTTAGTTGACTGTATAACAAAAAATTTGGATTATTTAGGCGTTTACTGATGAGAAATCTCATTCGCATCATGTTACAGTTAGTGTCAACAGGAAAATTGCCTTTGTTGATATGATCGAGAAAATACTCCCGGACGTGGTTAACTTAGTTGCTGAACAAAACAAGGAAATGCGCTTCTCATTACCGCCAAATGCGTTTGATATGGCCGGAGTGATCGATATGCGTTATGACAACGAAGAAGCTGCTGAACAAAGGTAAGTCAGTAGCACGAAAGTTTAACTTTGTTATACTTTAAGGATACTTAATCCATTAGTGTCCGTGGCTAAAAATATTCAAAAGGCTGTGACGGAATATTTCGAGGCGGGAGTTGATCAAATGGCTTTGGAATTTATGAAGACCGCATTGCCACCGATGCTAACACCAGGTTGTTGGATTTGTTAGTTGATTGGGGACCAATATCGATTAGATATCCCCACTGAGCGGGAAATTTTTCATTATCTTGAATTGACCCCTCTAGGGGTAATTTTATGCGGGGAATCCGAATTGTTAAAAATCCATGAGGGGTCAATTCCAGATGATGAAAAAAAATTTTTGAAAAATTTCACGTTCAGTGGGATGCCTAATCAATAGGGTCCTATTAACAGCGACATAGCATAGGTAGTTCGATCGCCCCTCGTTCTCCCGAAGAAAATCATTAAAAATTGAAAAACCTTAATTTTGATCCCAAAAATCACATTTTTGGCTCTATCTTCCCTATAGGATTGTCAATCCGAAAATTTTTTGCGGTTTTTTATTACTCCCACCATGGGTATAAAATTAGCATGTGTTTGGGTGAAATCGAAGAAATCAACATGAGAAACTTTAGCAGCGCTATGCCGACTTTTATGACATGTCTGTGTCTACGCTACTGCCTAATAGGCCAAATTAGTTATATAGAATGTTGATTTTTAGAGGAACAAGCCTTGAGTGTCTTTGGAAAGCAAGGAATCGATTTGCTAAATGACAAGCCCGTCAAAATTACATTAAATTCTCAAATTCGTTTAATCCGAAAGCATGCACAGAGGTGGGTTAATAAAAAAAATCAATTTTTGATCAATTAAAGTTTCTAGGCTTATTTTTGAGACTGAAGATAGTTATTTCCTGGCCCATCGAATGGCGAATTCACGTGTTTACGAAGGTCGTCCCGAGCAGACTATCCCTATTCCAGCTGAGGTAATTTTTTTATATGTAATGACGAGCTATGAAAATGACGACCATTTTGGCGAAAAATGATAAATTTTGATGAAAAATTGGCAATTTTGAACATTTGGTGCTATCCACCTTTAGGAAGCCCCCCCCCCAACGACCATGGTTTGGGGCCGGAATTTTTTTTCATTGATTTTTGAAAAATTTTCGCTAAAAACGCAAGAGTACGGTTTTTTTGTTCACCCTGTAAACTATTTTAGTCAATCACTGGCTACATTTCACTCATGGACGCCTATCCGGAATGGATCAAGGTAAAGGATTTGGACTGCAACTCAAAGAAGGAAAACATTGCATTTGCCGGGCTTCTTTATTCCAATGGCCTGATTTTGTTGAAACCAGCCGCAAATGAGAAAGAGCAACTAGAATTGCCTTCGAGTGAGCCAAAGAATGGAAATATCAAGAAAACGAAGAAAAATCGTAACACTACTGCTTAATTTAAAGAATCATAAATTGTTAAAAAATCTGTTATGTTGGGAATATTCTAGTTTTTTACTTCTATTCAATAGATTGTTGTTATTTTTGACATTTGACTATTTATGACGAACATAAAAAGTTTTAATTGCCAAAGCCCTAATAATTGGAAATACACAGCAGCATCAGTTTTTTAGCCAGATCCATATTAGTCGCTGGGTAATGAACGGTTTCAATAAAATCGATAGGGTTCCTGACTGAATCGAGGAAAAATTTTTCGAAACACCACCCCTGTGGATACACATTTTGCACTAAAGTTCAAATTATCGTATATTAATTTTATTAAATTACTGGTAGTAAATTTCAATATTTATTGCTTAAATTTCCAATACACAGATAATTTACAAGTTATAAATATAGCACATACATGAGTAAGGGGAGTCTCATCCTTCCATCATCTACAAGATGTAACAAAAATTTTTGACCTATTTGAAATATACGTATGTATTTTATTTTTTGTTTTAAATTTATTTTTTTTAGTTTGACACAACCTTATCATCAAGAGCTCCTCTCTCTCTCCCGTACCCATGTATGATATATAGCATTTAAAATTTTCGACCACTAAATAAAAAACGGAACATTCATTCTTCGGTAATATTTTCGGAGTCCAATTTTTTCCACATCTGTTCAATTTTTCGTGCAGCTTTATTCATCTCTTTAGCGGTTTTGGAAAAAGTCATGGCTTCGTTCTAAAAGTGACCACTTGGTCATTTTTAGTCAATAAAAATGACTACTTACTCTTAGTGCAATATGCTCGTCCCATACAATAGACAATTTCTCTGATAATTTCGCTACAATTTCTTGAAATTCATTCTCGCGGAGCCGTTTCTTTTGATCATATTTCATTTTGATTTCGGCATTCCGATTGAGCAACTCCTTCCCTTCGTTGATTAGCTTGCCAATGGATTCCGAAATCAAGTTAGCCTTCTGCAAAAGACAGTCAATTTCAAGATTCGCTTGGTGGAGGTCTTTTCGAATGTCGTCGAAGTCGCGTTGGAATTGCGTGGTCGAACGTGCGGTTTCAATGCCGATCTAAAGTTTTCTCGTGCCGTTAATAAATGGCGTAGCATCATGGAGTTACAGGAAAGAGAGAATGTTTATCCATCACTCTGAATCAGTGGAGTACCCCAAAAAATGACATAACCAAAGGCAGGTCCCCCTTTCAGGACCGAAGATCCGGAAAAATCATCCCCCTTATGTTTATCTCAAAATTTTTTTCGAAAATCCTAATGGTCCCCATTATGATTTTTCATAAAAATTTTCCGTTTTTCAATAAAAATGTTACAAATATGCTTTTTTTAAATTTCTGGGAATTTTTCAGCTTAAAAAATAAGCATTTCTGTTTTTACTAACGATATAAAAATACCTTATCAATAGTTTCGTTGCATTTACTAATAAAGCGACACGCTTCTTCACATTTACTTCGTGCTCCTTGACAATCGGCTAAGAGCTTGGAAAATTTCACATCAATACGAGTTGCAACCAAATTGATAGCGTGCCGGCATTTCCCTAGATCATTTTGAGAGAAATCTTCATTTTTCGAGTCCAGCTCGGCAACTTGATTAACAATGTCCTGCTCTTCATTGTCAAACACCTCTTTTGCCACTTCACGTAGTCGAGAAACAAAATCTTTGAATTTATCGTCAACCTATAAATATATATATTATACGTAAAAAAATAAAAAACGGAGCTATTCAAGATAGAAGCTCCAATGGCAGTGTCAGACTTGAATATAGCCCCAGACGAACCTTTGAAGTTTCTTTATACAAATCCGGTTGAATATTTTCTTTCCTGCTCTCGGCTTCTTTCAGTCGAGCTTTAAGATCACCATGGTGTTGACGCAGCTAAAATGAGACCATATCTTTTTTTAGATATACATACAGGAATTTATTAAAAAATGTTTTTCTCAAATCCTCCAAAATTTTCGATCCATTTCTGGCTCCAGAGGTCGAAAAGGGGCCGGGGCCTCAGGGGACTGGCCCTGGCCTCTTTTTCGACCCCTGGCTGGCTCTAAGATGTTTCGAAGTGGATTTTTCGAGTAATCCATTCGAATCATCCTAGTAGAGTGTCAATTTTCCACTCAATATCAACTTCATACAACTCACATTATCTCGCTCGATTCTACGAGCCCTAGCTTCTTCTCCACTCATTTTTTGGGTTGAAATAAACCGGCGTTTCGATTCATTATCCAATTGAACTTCTTTTATTTTCTCCATTATATTGGCCTTCTCTTGTTGCGCATTATTCTATAAAAAAACAAGTAAAATCAAAAATAAATTGCAAAAGATTACATATTTGCGTTTGATATCCTCAATATTTTTGTCGATAGTCTCCAAATATTCATCACACTGTCGAAAATTGTTTTCGAGATCGTAAATCTTTTCTTCCAAGTTGTCTCTCATTGATTCCTAAAATTGATTCAGTATAAATTGAAAAAAACATATCCCAAATCAATTCCCTCAAGTAGGGAACGTCACGCATTTTCGGAACTCGGAAGTTTGATAAGAAAACTAACCCAAGTTCGATTTAGAATCGAAATCTGTGCTATTAAAAACCCTATAGTGAAAAAACCGCATCAAAAATGCCTTTTGAAAAATTAGCCTTTGAATAAGGGGTCCAGCGTACAGAAAAAAGGTCAAAAAGCATCCGAATTGTTGCCTCATTTTATGTTTAATAACCAATCGTTTCAATAAACACGATTTTATTAAAAATCAGGCAAAGTTAGACATTTTTGACATGCTTGAACGCACTTTAATGAATGAAAAACTATTGTTCTCATTGAATGATGTCCCATAACTTTTTGCCCATCCCCCTATGCCCTATCTAGCAGATTGACTAACCTCTTCAAGTTCAAGTCCTTCCATGTTGAGCTTAGCGTGGTCAAGTCTTTCTTGGAGCTCACGTCGTGGATCATCCAACTTTTCAAAGTCGTTCACTAGCTGTCTAAATCGATTGTCTTCGTGTGAGAAATCCGCATTCTTGTCAACACGACCATATTCGTTACAATAAATGCGTTTAAAGCATGCTGTGTAATATTGAGAGGTGAGCTAAAAAAGAAATGACAAAATCAACTAGTAACTCTTACTCCTTTCCAATAATTGAATCGGCTTCCATTTGCTTCTTTTGAGCTTCCTTTAGCATCATATTCTATAGAATGCACATCCATCTCATTTTCCTGTTTTCGTTGAAGCTAAATAGCGGTAGTCAGATAGCAAAAAGATCTGTACTCCTGCTGTTTCCCCTCTCATGTGAATTTCGTCACACTTCGGGATGGTTCCTTGTAAGAAAAAAAATAACAGAGTTTCACGTACCATTATCAATTCAATCAACCAGTCGAGTGCAGGCAAGACTTTTGGAGCCCAAATAAATGGTGCGGATAAACACTGAATATCACTGGTTTTCAATTGTACTGGGTACTGAAGAGCTGCGAAAATAGGCAATACCTGGAAACAATGCCAAACACACAATTTAAGCATATAACACAACAACACTTACATGCTCAATCTTAAACGATGAAGTAAGATTGAAAGAAGGATCCAACTTCTGGTAGAGAAATTCGAAAATTTTGGAAAAATGGCTTTTGTTCGGTTCGGAAAGCATTTTCTCGTTAAAACCAGGAGCATTGTTTTCAATTAGAAAGTTACCGATTCTACCTTTACAATCGTTTTGATATTGCTGGAAATAAAAAAATTATTTTTTATACCAATTTTGGATCACAACCAGGGTTTACACGACTGGAATTGAGCAATTTAATCATTTTGGTCTTAAAAATAATCATTTCAAAGAAAATTTTGTTCAAAATTAAGCATGATTATTTTTATAGTACAGGGTGAGGCAAAAAAAAGTTTTTTTGCAGAAAAATTGCATTTTCTAGGGGACCATGGAAAATTTTTGGTCATGCCAATTCCATCGGAAATCGCTTCCCCGCTCGGAAAAACCCCCAATATAAGGAAAGACTTTTTTTACTTTGTCATTTACTGGTCGAGTGTCTTTGAATCCACCTCGAGGAGGAAGAACCGATTGGCGCTTAGCAGTACTGGGTATGTCTCCTCTAAAAATGAGTCGGTTGTACAAATTCAACAAGTCATTTCAAATAAATGACTTACGGTGCATATGAAGGACGCGAAAACATAGAATCTCGACCATAGGTATTACGCGAAGTACTGGGAGTACGAGGCATACTTTTTCGAAAATCTGGATTCATGATTATTACACTTCAGAATCTAAGAGTTTTTTAAATCAGAAAAGGCGAAATCAGACATGTAAATATAAATTTAAAAAAAAAATTATTTAAAGGTAGGATAACCTCTTTATAGTCAGATCTCCGAAAAAAATTTTTGTAGAAAAGACCCTTCTAGAGTAATTTTGATGCGAAAAATCGATTGCGCGCAATCAATCAATAGACTTGATTGCACGATCCACAGCCAATACATGGCAAATTTAAGGACCATTAAGTCAAATAAAAAAGTTAATACCAAGCATTACAGTCAAACCTCGATATAAGCGCCCCCTAGAGAGGGGCGCTTATATCAAAATGGAGGAGTATATCGAGATCCCTGTTTTTTCAGGGGGTTAACCTCCAAAAAAACAGAGATTACAGTCAAGCCTCAATTTTCGGTGGCCTCGGGTGAAATGGTACATGGCCAGAGTACGCTCCTCCATCACTAATTGTCTGATGGGCTTCCAGTCGAGTTTCTCCAATAGTTGGGAATAGGAAGTGCACTCTCGAAGCTTGAAAATGCTTCCTTGACCTTCATCCGTGAAAAATTTTGTTTTTAGAACAGAAAATCTATGTAATTATATACATTTATTTATAAATTATTCACGGATGAAGGTCAGGGAAGCATTTTCAAGCTTCGGGAGGCGCGCGCAATCGATTTCTCGCATCAAAATTACCCCCCATAGGGTCATTTTTTTGTTTTTGAAGTACCCACAAAGA
>JAQGCP010000554.1:0-16079 GCA_034699885.1 Acrobeloides thornei | reverse complement strand
CAAAGTAGCCATGAGCCAGAGCATGTTGAATCTCATCATGATGAGAGGCTAGATTCGCCTATTGCTCATGAAACTCATCAAGGGCATGAAGAACACGTTGAAATAGAAGAAGATAAAGAAAATTTGGAACCAGATGAGGCACCACATCATTTTGAAGAGGAGGCAGGCGAGCAACATGATGGAGTTCTTGATGATCATCATTCTGAGATTTCTAGTCACCATGAAGATGTAGCTAGTCAACACGAGGATACTGTCAGTCATCAGGACTTCGCCAGTCATCATGAAGAGGATTTGGCGAGCCATCATGATGAAGTCGACAGTCATCAAGAAGTAGCAAGTCATCATGAAGAGCCTATAGAAGAGCACCAAGAAACCCCAGATCATCACGAGGCGCATTTTGAAACCCATGAAGAACCTGTCCAAGCCCATCATGAGCCAGAATCTGATGATCATTCCATAAGATCCTTTGAAGATATTGAAAGGCATAACCTAGATTTTGAAACCCACGAACAAGCTCATGAAGAACCTGAGAGACAAAGTCCAGCGTCAGAATCACAAGCTCTGGAGCATGCTGATATCCATCCAGAACATGCTGAAGAGACACCTGTCGAAGTCTCTCCTCACCTCCGAGCTCAGCCATCGATTGAAATCACAGAAGCATCTGAATATGCTGGTTCTGCAGAACATTTAGATAGGCTTTCAGATGTGGCAGAAGGAAGTGAAGATCATACTCATCAAGAAACCCCAGAAAATGTGGAAGATGAACAGGAGCATCAAGAAGATCACCATGGAGGTGGTACCCACGAAGTTCCATCTGAAAATCTAGCTGAGGCAGAAACACATGAAAATGAACATAATGGAGAAAATGGTGGCTTCGAAGAGCCGCATCATGATCAAGTTGTTCCTGAAACTCATCACGAAGAAACGACTCATGAACATCATGTGGATACCCATCATGAAGATCATCATGCTGAAGACGACCATGTTGGCACTCCACGATCAGAAACCTCTCAAGCTTCCCAAAAACCCTATCAAAACGGCTCCGCTCAACACGATGTCTACCAACGAGATGAAGATGAAGACCATCACCACCAAGAACACGCTTCTTTGCTTAACAACACCGGTGATGCAGATGAAGAGGACGAAATGAATGAGCATTCCTCCTTGCTTGGCAAAGATGAAGATGAAACTGGATCCGTAATTCACCACAAACCACAAGAAGCAGAACACAAAAGATTCTATGTTAGTGATGATGAACAAAGTGAAACTGGTGCTAGTCGAATTTGAACGAGGAGAGGGGAATAAAATCCAGCTAAAAGCTGCCAAAATACAGTCATAAAGAACCGGTTCACTCGGGAAAACTTAGTATTATAAGGGTGGATGGTCCCACCCAAAAAATTTACAATTTTTTCACTAAAATTGTTACTTTATGATGATTTTCAGCCTAAAACGGCAATTTTTAAGCTGAAAATTTTAATAAAATGACAATTTTTGGTGAAAAAATTGAAAAAAAAACGCAAATTCGACTAAATAAAGATAGTTTGGGTCTTTGGAAGAACATACGAGTTTTTTTGTTTCTACGATCATTTGACAAATTTAAGGGAAACTGGGGGTGGTCCCCTCAATTCAGATTGAAGGCTGATCCGAATTCCGGCCGAAGGCATTCCGTAAAAGATCCCTTATATTTTTTTGGCCGAAAGTCGCCCAAAGCAAATTAAGTTGTAGTTTGCTTCTCCTCCCCCAAGCCTGTAGTTCCCTCCCTATCACGTGGTACGCCACTGGCAAGAGCATAAAAATCCTCTTACACAATCGATGTTTGTTATAACAAAAATGGCGGTATCCCACTTTATCCAATGGACAGTTTATCCAACTAGGACACTTCATCCAATGATGACACTTCGTTCAATGGATAATTCATCCATTAGGGACATTTCATTCAATGGATACTTCGCCCAATGAGACACATTCGTACAATGAGAACACTTCATCCAAAAGACGAAGACACTTCATCTATTGGATGAAGTGTCCTCATTGTATGAAGTGTCTTCATTGTACTAAGTGTCCTCATTGGATAAACTGTCCATTGGATGAAGTGGGATACCGCCACAAAAATAACTAGTATGTTCTTGTCAAGACCCTAACGAGTTTTTTGCATTTAAGATTGTGATTATTTAATGAGCTTTATTTTTTCGTGCTACTAAGCTCTGCAAATTTTATTGCAGCACAGAGCATAGTCAATTGTATAGTCGGCTTTCGGTAAGCCGCTAACTCCACTTAAAGTTACAATAATGGATCCACACCCCAAATTTGAACCTAGTGCTGCTCTTGTCCCCAGGAGTGACGGGTTATCGAGAGTTGACTATACCCTTTTTATAGGCTGATACAAACACCTAAACTGTTTACGATTTTTTCAAAATGTTTTCAAGTTTTTTCAATTCTCACCAAAATAACTATATGGTGTTTTATACGAGAAATCATTTCGCGCATTTGTAAACCTTGTCAACGCTTCACGATGTGTATATTGACGCGAATATAGGTCAAGGAAGTGTTTTGAAGGTTCGGTGATGTGCACAATCGATTTCTCGCATAGAAAAACCCATATTGGTTATTTTAGTGAAAATTTAAAAAACTTTTAAAATTATGAAAAAATGTCAAAAAATTAGTTTTTCGCTCACCCTGTACTATTTTTTTAATGAAAATTTACGAATTTTTTCACAACACTTCCTATTTTACAAAATTTATTCAGCTAACGATCCGATCGTTTTATTTATTATTATTTTTTTGTTGTTAGAAATGCATTTCTAGGCATTTTTCAAAATGAGAAATGCGAGCCTTCTAAGTCTTTGCTCTATCAACCATCGTGGTAAAGGATGGCCAAAAAAAGAGATTTTTGGGCGATTTTTGGACGTTTTCTAATTTTTTAATTTTTACCAAAATAACGCTATAGTGGGTTTTTATGCAAGAAATCGATTGCGCGCATTGCCGATCTTTGAAAACGCTTCCCTGGCCCTGAATTACCCTATTTTTTCACGATTTCTCAAATTTTCACAAAAAATAGGCTAATTTATGAAAAGGAAGCGTTTTCAATGTTCGGCAATACTCGCAATAGATTTCTTGCATAAAAACCCACTATAGCGTTATTTTGGTAAAAATTGAAAATATGAAAATTTTTGAAAAAATCGCCCAAAAATCACTTTTTTTGGTCACCCTATTTTTGATGTTACTTATTTATTTCACATAATGCTTTTTTGATAATAAAGCTTTCATTGTTAAAAAATTTATTAGATTTTAAAAAACAAAACAAAAAATGAGAGAAAGCCGTCAAATTGATTTTTATGATCAAAATTTGACGAGTCTTTCTTGATAGGTGATTTCCTGACAAGATGAAAAATTTCAGCGCTTATGGTGCAGCGGCATCGTCTCACTTCATACTCAAATGGTTGAGGATTCGATCTCTCTAGGGACAAAAATTTTTTTAGCGCTTCAAAAAAGCTGTTAAAGGAATCCCTCATAAATTTTGTCATCGAATTTTTGCCTTAGATCGAATCTGAGATAATATAGCTCAGTGGATAGTGTTTCAAGAGAAAAATGAAGGGTAAAAATTCTACGTCCAATTTTGTGGGGGGGGATCTAAGGGGTTTAACAGCTTTTGTAAACCAAACAAAAAATTTTGTCTTTGATGAATCAAAACCTCAACCATTTGGGTGTAAAGCGAGACGCTTGCCACTGCACCAAAGGTGATGAATGTTTTATCTAGTCGGGAACTCATAAAAAATACAAAACACACACACACTTATTTACAAACAATAGTTAGCACCATTTAAACCTGAATAGATAATAAATTGACACACTAAACGATATCTAACAAACTAATAAAAATTTAAGAAATAAAATTATTTTAATTCAAGTTGATTCATTTCATAATAAAGACCCTTTTCTTCCATAAGCTCTTGGTGAGTACCTAAAAAAATTTTTGGTAATAATACATTTTGAATATTAGATAAACAGAGTAGTCCAAAAAGTGGATTTTTGTGATTTTTTAGAGATCTGGAATTTTATTTTTTTAAATGACCTCTTCTCAATGGTGTAGACAGAAGGATCGGCTAGGGGGGGGGGGCACTTATTCAAAAAAGCCAATTTTCTCAAAAAACATAAGGGGGACCCTTATGTGTAGAGATTTTTTAAATTTCGGTCCTCTAAAGGGAGAGGACACCTGCCCCCTTGCCTACACCACTACTTCTGATGGTAATTTTATGCGGGGAATCGATTGCGCGCATTCTCTAACCCTGAAAATGCTTCCGATTTTTCGCATAAAATTGCGATGGGTCATTCCAACGCGGAATTTTATGAGGAACAACTTTCTAAAACATCACTTTCGACGACGACTACTACTTCTACTACTACAGTAGTAGCAGGGTTGCCATTTTCTCTTTTTCGCAGCAATTTGCTTTTTTCGGCATTTTTGCTTTTTTTCGGAGTCAAAAAAAGCAAATTTTTTTGCTTTTTTTCATGAGTTCAAATGATCTTATGCGGCATTGGCCTTAACGGACAAGTTCAAACTTTATCTCTAAGCCAAAAATGGTGCCAAATCCTTAAAAACGAAAATTTTGAAGTTTTGCCTATTTTTGTTGAAAAAGTATGATTTACAAAAAAGAAAATTTTTAGCAAACATATTTTTTAGATTATGTGCCTTCTGGGCAGCAATGCATTTGTAGAACGCATCCTTAGTCTTCTAAAAATTCAGTTGAGCAATGAACGCAATCGTCTTTGTGATGACACACTATAAGCTCTTGTTTATATAATCGCCAATGCCACGTTTATGTCAATTGATTGCAAAGAAGAATATAATATTTTTTTGGGCGATAAAGAAATGTTAAAAGAAGTCATTTCGAAAGCTAAATATAATCGAAAATGATAAAAAGAATTTGTTTCATATGTTATTTTGTATTATTTCTTTTGAATTAAAATTTTGCTGTTTTTTTGCTTTTTTCGGAGATCATTACTTTTTTTGATTTTTTTCAAGAGGTCTGATGTTTTTTTTCGAAAATTTCAGGTGGCAACCCTGCTACTACTACTACTATTAATTCTTTGGCTTGAATTAAACTATGGCTTAGGTATAAGAATTCCATATATTGCCCTAAATTATACAATCATATATCATACCCTGTTCAGCAATTTCTCCATCTACCAAAACAATTATCCTATCAACATTTCGAATCGATGATAACCGATGGGCGACTAAAAAAATTCAGCATTTTTCAAAAATAATAATTTTAATCTACCATGTATACAAGTACACGACCGACTTGCGGATTCTAGAGCCACTTGAACAGCCTAAAAATAAGCTACACAAATTTCCTTTTTTAAGTCATACTTTTTCGCTAGTTGCATCTAGAGCTGCCGTAGCTTCGTCTAGTAACAAAACAACTGGATCTCTAACCATAGCTCTGGCAATAGCGATGCGTTGTTTTTGGCCTAAAATTTATTTTTGTTGCCTTTAAATTTTCCAACCTCCAGATAATTGATGTCCAAATTCACCAATTTCTGTGTCATAGCCCTAAATTTTTGTTTTGGTTAATTTGTCAGAGAACTTTTTCTTTACTTGTGGCAGCGAAATGATAAAATCATGGATATTGGCAATTTTGGCAGCCTGAGTAATTTTCTCCATTGTTGCTTCATCTTCACATAGGCCATATGATATATTTTCTTTGATGGTAAATGAGAATAATGTGGGTTCTTGTCCAATGGCGACAATTACTCGCCGGAGATATGATGGATTGATGCTTCGAACGTTGTAGTTGTCTAGCTTCTGAAAAATTTTACTTGCATATCGACAATGGATATGCACAAGTTGTCGGAATCCCGTCAGATTTGGCTCGAGGTGTTTAGTGGATTTTCAAGGGGACTGAAATCCGACAGAGTGGATTAGCAAGGAAAGGATCAGAGAAGGGTCTTTGTGTGAGGACGGGCAAGTAGGTATGGCAAAGAAGGGTTCCCTGGTTGTGGGGAACGGCAAACAGGTTAAAGACGTGGTGCTATAAGTATATACTTTTTGAAAAATTTTCGACCTTGGGTCTAAACATGAAAGGTATCAAAGCGATTTTTTGAAATTGTTAATTTATACTTACCACTGCTCCTCTTGTCGGAGTATACATTCTTTGCAATAACGCTAGAATTGTACTTTTTCCACATCCCGATGGGCCAACAATAGCAATAGATTCTCCTTTTGAAACTTTTATGTTTATATCTTTCAGAACAGGTACAATAGGCCTGGATGGATATCTGAACTCAATATCTTGTAGGACTATTCTTCCAACGACTTTCTAAAATATACAATGTAATAAGAAGCCAACTGTCATGACTCTCTTGTTTCGGTGAAAGCGCCATATCAAAGAAGTAAGCGCGATGAAAAGAAAGAACAATTAAATTCGCGGAGAGTGCAAGAGAAAAAAGCTTCAAGAAAATGAAGCCATTTAAGGAAATTTATAAGTCAAACAGTCGTTGGCTGCAATAGAGCAGTGGTTTAAGCATTGGCGCTAAAACGGAAAGCAAAAACCATCAATGAAAGTTCAAGAACGGGCAGTCTAACAAACTTTTGTGACTCTCCATGACACCCCCTCCCACCACAAGAGGTCGGCGTTAAATAAAATAGTATATGGGGATTACCGGTCTAAGCCCTTCATCACTTAAGTTATCCATATCTATTGCAGGTTCATTTATGACACAAAGAATATTTTCGGCAGCTATTCTGGCTTTTGAAATGTCAGATACTGAAGCAATCAACTGGGATATGAAATTGGCACCAAACTGGGTTAAAAGTACAACTCTAAAATTGAAAAAAGTAGTAACTAACCATGGATCCATTCAGTTCGATTGATTCCTAGAGGCTAGGCCTATGCCAGTGGCGACAAGAGGGAAAGGAGGAAGCTCCCCCATTCAAAGGAAGAAGGTCCCTCTCCATCCCTTCCAATAAAAATGCAATTTTTATTGTCACAAATGCATTTTTTTGTTGCAAAACAGCCATTTTTTGGACCGAAAAAGTTTCATTTTGGCAACAAAAATGGCAGCCTATTTTTCGATCCGGCTGGTCCTTTTATGGTAAAAACCGTACGCGAGGTAATTAAATGGATCAATTTCTTTATTCAGTATCATTTGAACTCCAAAATAAAGTGTAATAGCAATAAGGATATAGGTGAAACTAAATTGGCATGCAAATACCAATGCACTAATCACCGATTGGCGTTTCATCGCACTAAAGAAAGCTTTACAGATCGGTACAAAAACTAAATTTGCGCTATTTTTCATAAATTTTCAAGATTTTTACATTTTCATTTTTACATGTCCATATATGAGATTTTTAGTGAAAATTTAAAAAAGTTTGAAAAATTTTGAGAAAATCGCAAAAATCCAGTTTTTGGAGCAATTTGTAGTTATTTTTTTCTAGACAAACCTTTGTAGTGGCCTTAAAGCGTTACAAAAAATCGATTCAAAATGAGCTTGAAGAGTATAGGCTTTAATGGTGCTCATATTAGTCAAAACCATTGTAGCCAGCTAAAAAATTTATATCCTCATATAGTCCATTCCAGCTGGAACCAAAAATAGTTGAGGACTCATAGCGCAGTTGATAAGGAAGCCACCCGTTCGATTTGACATGTTAAGCAAGAGGCCACCAAGTTCGATCTAGGGTAAACGGGCAGTCTCAACGTTGCTTAACATACCAGATCTGACGAGCGGCTTCCTTATCAACTACACTATGGGTCTCCAACTTTTTTCTGACTCCATCTGAAATTGACTATTTGATGTTTTTCAAAATCTCACATTAGCAGCTTTTTTCTCCTCTTCAGCCATTTGCCTCTGCCTTTTACCCGTTTCTCTCAATTCCATTAATCGAAATGCAAAAAATGCTGGAAATTGGAAGCCACAAAGTAGCGCTAATTTCCAGTTTATCCATAAAGATATTCCAATAGCAGCAAAAGCGCAGACTATAGCGGGGATGATCATGTCGAGTTTTTCGCCAAGAATCTAAAACTTTTGATAAAGTACAACGTTTTTCTTAGCTTACCCTATTTAAACTAGCCGTGTCAGTGATAAATTTATGAACCAGGCGGCCGGGAGTATTCTTTTCTTCGTCAAAATAAGCTGCACCATGACGTAGAATTTTTCGGAGCATTTCTCCTCGCAAGAAATTACAAAAACCATGTCCATATAAGGCAACAAATAATCTCTAAGAAATTTTATGGTTTAATATTTTATCAAAATTAAATACTCCTATAGTTTCAAATATCGTTTTGATAATAATCAAAGCTGTAAAACAGCAAGCCACTTTGAAGATTTGTTCTCCAAATCCATCCGGCTCAGCCATAGTTGACTAAAATTCATTAGTTAAAAAAATCGCATCTCTAACAGTCTTACATCTTTATCATAAACTAATTTTGGCATGAAAATATTTTCAAACGACCATCGGCATGGCTTATCAGAACATTTTGCTACTTCTAACACTACCGAAATTTCAAAGCAGATAAGTAGGAAAAATAGGCCTCTTATTATGGTTACAGGTAGGGCAAAAAGTAGATGGCTTCGGCCTTCTTTGTAGTCTTTTATTAGGCGCCAAACTGCTATTAAGCTTTTTTCTTTACCAGGAAGCTAAAAAAAGGAACAATAAAAATCTATTATTGTGTCTCTCATTTAGTCTGTCCTTTACAACTGTCAGGCCTACAGACCGACTGAGGCTTAGGCTTAAGCATGTATGCTTACCGAAATGTCATCATCTAAACTCCTTTCATCTTCTAGAGCCACTTCCATGACATTGGCTGTAAAAGTATGGTCCAGTTTAACCCTCTTCTTGGACATAACCGGGAGTGCTAATTTTTTCCTATCCACGCTTTTAACCGAATATGATCTTCCTATATTCTTCCACATCTTTTCTCCTAGAGAACGTCTTGCCCATGATCTTAACTGTGCTTCTGGGTCCTAAAACTTGTATCTTTAAAAATATTGTCGATCATACATGTAGAAGGAGTCCAGATTTTGGAAACTATACGTGTCGGGGGAGGGAGGGGGAGCCTTATATCTTTCCAATTTTTTCTGGAGAGATAAGTGCACTCAAAGGAGGGAGGGGAGGTTCTGTGTGCGTTTGGGAGTGTCTTGACTGTTGTGAGCAGGGGGACTCCCTCTACATATATGTTTTAGAGTGTAATATAAGCAAAGCTGATCTGAGTCCTAGAAAGACAAATAACCTAGGTCTCCGAAATAGGACAGTTAGGCTCCAACCGAATAATGAATTTGCTATTTTCACTCTGTGAACAATGAAATTTATACCAAAGCCATATCTGGCCGATCAAATGGTCCAACACTCATTTCTGCAGAAATGGTTGGTTTTTGTGGGAACACATCTTTCAAGGCATCTAGTCGTTGATCCATATACATTTTATGAAAACGTCCATCCAAATTCGAAATAAGTTCTTCATATGTGCCTTCTTCAACAATAAGCCCTCCATCCAGGACAATTATTCGATCGGCTTTTTTTACTGTTGTTAGTCTAAAAATATAAAAGTTTGTTGTGATGCAGGCTCGAATTTTAAAATTGTTTCAAAATCGTATGACTTTACGCTTTTTTATATTTTACTTTACCTATGAGCAATAGTAATCGTAGTAACACCCTGTCTTGCGGCATCAATAGCTTTTTGGACTTCACCTTCATGTTTTGTATCTAACGCTGAAGTGGCTTCATCGAAAATTATTACAGATGGATTTCTAATCACAGCCCTAGCTATAGCAACTCTTTGTTTTTGACCACCAGAAAGCTGAGTTCCTCTAGAAAGCATTTTGTGTAAAAAAATCAATTTCCAACAAAAAATACCTATCTCCTACTCTTGTTGACATTCCGTCTTTCAAACTAAATATGAAATTCCAAGCTTCAGATTTTCTGGCTGCATCATTGATGTCGTTCTAAACTTTTTAAGTTATGCTACCTTCATACACATGAGAGATGCTCCCCCCATAAAACCTATAGACCGGCTCCAGAATCAAACGAGGGCCTCCGCAGCTACCCTTCCTCACTACCCATAGTGGGTCGGGGCGCCAGACCTATTCGATCCGCAGCTGGCAGGGGTGACTGGACTTTTAATGTCTAACTTGTGTAGCATCCAATCTTCCATAACGAATATTATCACTAATCGTTCCATCAAATAACACTGGTTCTTGACTGACCAGACCAATCTGACTTCTAATGTCATCTGGATTTTTATTTTTGAGATTTTCGCCATCTAGGTAAATCTAAAGATTACAAAATTTGGTATTTCTTATTTTCAACTTACCGCTCCACCATTCGGATCATAGAACCTCAAAATTAAAGCTGTAAGAGTGCTCTTGCCAGACCCACTTGGCCCAACTACAGCTAAATGTTCACCGGCTTTTATTTCAAAGTTTATTCCTCGGATAACCTTAATTCTTTGAATACAAAACTTATATCTTATCTAAGGATTGAAAATGAAGTCGGGCTCTGGTTATGTCATGTTGTCTCCGCCTTTGGAGTTTTCTCCTCTTCAGAATCCAAGCCCATTGTCAGGGTCACCAGAGGGAACCAGGGTTCCCAGGGGCGTAGATAGAAGGGTCAGCAGGGGGGCACCTCCCTAAAAAAGGCCGATTTTCCTTAAAAAAAACATAAGGGGGAAGCCTTATGTGTTGGGATTTTTTTAATTTTTGGGGCACCTGCTTCCTTGCCTACGCCACTGCCCAGGACCTCATCTCCTTCGGCCAGCCCAACCGGTAGTTTGCCTTTATTTTTTTTGCCTTTATATAGCAGGAGAGTTATCCATCCCAGGCTTCCCTAGGGGGTCAGGGCCGTACCCGGGCCCAACGTTCATTTTCAACATTTAATCCATCTTACTTCAACATCTGGCCGACTAGGATATGAAAATCGAACATCCTTGAATTGTAAAGCACCGCTGCCTTTTGGCTTTAATTTGGGTGTTCCATTGGAACTTAAGCTATATTGGTAGCATGGTGGTTTAGGCTTAGGCTCGGTTGAAGATCCATTCAAAGTTCCATTCGAGGAATGGATTTTGTCAAGGGAATGGGTAGATACATGTACAGCGTTGGTATAAGCATGTAGTTTCTTCTAAAAAACAGTAAGGGATCATAAAACAGTTTGGGTGGCAAGATGTCCAGAGGTATTACGCCTTTATCTTAATCGAAGTTCACGGCTTGGGCGAAGGGGAAAATATGGCATAGACAAGAACGGAATGGAACGATCGTTCAAATAACACATGAACGGGGCGACAATTGTGCTTGTATCGTCCCGTTTTTGTGTCCCGTCCTTGTTTAACCGTTGCCCCGTTATTGTGTATGCCGAAAATGTTTCAATTTTCCTGGAACGGGAAAAGGTAAGGCTTTTTCCGAATGAACTGATCTTTGAAGTCACCTTTTCTTCCATATCCGATTCGATCAAAGGGGCTTCATCCATGATCGATTTCATTTCTAATGCATGTTGTTGTGCTTTGTTAACCCCATTCAAATGAAATCCTATGCAAATCGAATTTACACACATATATAAAAAGTTGATGGCTAGCTAAATATTTTGAATTTTATTTTAATCTATGAACAAGGGTGAAAAAGGCTCGCCCTCGGCTGGTCCGGCTTGGATTGGCCCTGTCAGAGTGAATAAAAAACAGGACCGGGCCTTGTTACTTTCCTGAGTTGAGCTGACCCTTACCCACAGTGCACTGTTTTCCCACACCTAAGTAAATTTCAAGCATACCGCCGCTAGTTGACCAGCTTGTTCACCTCTCATCGAGTAGATTCCATAGCATAATGCGATAGTAAAAATAAGTTCTGTTAACAAAACTTGGGCTAAAGCATCATATACCGAGGAAGCCCTTAGACGCTGTTCGGTTAATATACTGTGTTCGTTTGCTAGTCTTTCATATCTAAAATTTTTAAAGGGTGGGGGAAAAATGAGTCCGAGATCCCGAAAATGGGTCCCAGATGGGTCCAGGTGTCACCGGTTAACTCACTCAATTGTTATTTTTCTTGCTAGCCAAATGCATCTTTTATAACAAAAAGTTTTGGGCAAAAACACAGGGTTCACTAGATAAATTTTTTCTTTTCTCGGATTTGGGAGTCTACTGACCCTGTGAACCCCCCACCAAAGCGTGACGTAGCTCCCCTGTCTTACTTTGCTATAGAGCACCTTTGAGCACCGAAACTAATCACCGTTCGAATACAAGAAAAAGTTTCTTGAACCAAATTTGCAATTTTATTTTGAAGCTTCACCTCATCTTCTGTTGTTTTACTAAACCACTAAAAATTTTTTATTCAGTCTATATTTTTTGCAAAAAACAATTTACGCAGATTTTTTTTGCAAATTTTTTCTAAAACCTCATAAATTAAATCATGCGTAAAAACTAATGGGTTTTCTCTTTGCTATATAAAAGGATGATTTGCAGGGTGTATAAAAAATCGGAAAAACCGGAATTTGGGCCAAGCTTCGGGAATGCGCGCAATCGATCCCCGCATAAATTTAACCCCAGAAAATTTTTAAATTTTCGATTTTCGCTTCAATACACACTCTAATTCCCTGATTTAAGGTCAGGAAAGTGTTTTCAAGCGTTGGAAATGCGCGCAAATCGATTCCCCGAATAAAATAGGATCATTTTTGAAAAAAATTTCGGGTCGAAAAAGCATGAAAAAATCGCCCAAATTTCGGTTTTTTATACACCCTGTAAACAGATAAGGAAAAAGTTCTCAAGGACTCTAGTTTTATAATAGTAGCATATAAATTAAAAGTGACCTTGCTAAAAATAATTCTTGATATAATAAGGACTGGGAATATTATTAATAAGACGAGTGTAACATCCCATGAAATATAGAAACATGTACTAATAGCAACGACTAGATAGCATATGGTAAAGACGACCATCGGGAAGTGGTCGGCTATCCCGTGATAAATTGAATCAGCTCGGCTATAAAATTTTTTTGTATAGACCATTTCTTAAATTCGGAAATTTGGAGCATTTTTCAGATTTTTCAATAAAATCTGGATCGCTAACTGATTTGAGATATTAGCGATTGGATTTGGCAATATTGAAGTGTCCATAGTGGATGAAGTGTCTATGGTGGATGAACTGTCTCTGGTGGATGAAGTGTCCAGTGGATGAAGTGTCCATGGTGGATAAACTGACCAATGGATGAAGTGGAATACTGCCAAATAATCAATTTTTGCAAAAATTGAAATTTTTTGTTTATTACAACAAAAGCATGCAAGAGACTAACAAAAACTGCCAATTTCAAGCGCAAATATCCCAATAACAATAACGATTCAGAATTTACTGACAAGCAAAAAAGAAAAAATGGTCGAATCGGTCAGGGGTACACCCTCGCTAAAATGACCATAACTTTTTCTCGACATCCAAAAACCATCAGCAAGGATTCATGCCACTTCGTCGACCACGTCACTTAATCTACTATGATCAATTTTGAAATTAGTGATTTTGATTATGATCGATTTTGACCATAGTGATTTCGACTATGATCGATTTTGATCATAATGATTTTGACCATAATCAATTTGACGTTTTTGACGAAGTGATGGTACACGATTAGCAAGGGTCATTTCAATACAAAATTGTATAAGGAAAAACTTTGTCATTTCAAATTCACTTACTCATGTAGCATAGAAGCAACCTGACCAGAATGTCTTGATTCTAGCCAAGCAACATCCATATTTAATAACTTATTGATATAAGCTTTTTTGGTGCGAAAAATTTGACGAATTCCAGATACTTCCCAAGCTAGACGCTAAAATTGGTTTGTTTGTGGCACTTTCAATTTTTTGGTTCACCTTGTAGACATAAATGACGAGTGAGGAGGTTGAATGGGCCTTCTCACTCGGCCGGTCGAGTGTGAGCCCCCCCCCATTTTAGTCCAAGAAGAGAGTGGGACAGAGTGATGGGGGGGGGGGTCTTATTTTTGAGTATATGTAATGAGATTATGCTCATCTATCTTTTTTCCATTACCTGAAAGAAAGCCGCAATAAACATCGATATCGACATGCATAGCATAGCTATAAACACTTTCATAGATTTTTGGTCGACATCTTGATGTGTCTTAATGATATCTTGATGTGTCTGAGTGATATTAAAATCTGGATCTAACATCTCATTCGTATCTGGATTTTCAGCATAATTGCCCTTTTCATATAATTTCTAAAAGCGAAAATACATGCACTACCTTGATATTTTATGACTTTTTCCCTTCCCTTGTTGATTTTTTTATATAGATACTAGCACGCTAGGTGCATCTACGCCAAAAAATGGGCGCCTTCGCACGCAATATTACAATAAGTCTCTTATATAGACCGCCCAGTAGGGTAATTAGATATGAAATGGGAGGCTTAGGCGCGTCTAGCGCGAAGGGGGATTTAGATAGGTAGTATACATTACCAATTTAGGGAGTACGATTTTAGCCAAAAGTGAAAAATAGCGTTGGCATCGTGTCAAAAAACCCCCGAGTACAAAAAATCAGTGCTAGAAACGTTGTTGAGATCTCGTGATAACGGACGGAAGTACAGATGGACGTACGAACTTATGTACGGACACAGAAACCGGGTTTTATATTATGATTTATATTTTGTTTTTCATTTTTTAATTATTTTGAATAATTTTCTCAACGAAAAATTGAACAATTTTGATCGATGAGTAAGGTCAAATGTTTTTTGTTTGTTTTGAACATATTTTTACGAGTTCTTTCAAACATGAAGTAGAATAAAAAATGAAAGTATCAATGAAGAAAAAGATTGATCATTCTGTTGTTCTCTAATGATGTTTTTTTATGGACAAATAAAATTAGTATGTAAGATCAGATGTTTTCGTTTTTTCGTGTTTACTTTGAACTTGTTTTTGTGTGCATGTAAAATTTTACATGACAAAAATAAACTACAAATTTTATATAGACATCTATAGAAAGTTTTTGCTTCAAAAAAAGTTATGAGCTAATCTTTGAAAAAACGCAGATTTTTGACCGGTTTTTTGACAAAAATCGGCCTTTTTTGACCATGTTACGGGGATTTTTTCAAGGAAAATTATTGAAAAATATGTAGCCTAGATTCCCAGGAAAATTTTGATATATTGGGTTGGACTGTTATTACGTTTTTATGTTTTGGTCCTACATAAATATCTTGAAAATTTATAAATGAATTTTGTGCAAAACTTTAATTTTTCCACTTTTCGCAAACCACTTTTTTTTATTTTCCTTCTGGCATACGCCCTTCGACCATTGTTGACATTCCTTTATGAACCGTAATACATTTTCTTACAGCATTGTATTGGCAAAAACTAATCACGTTTGGCTATTTTTGGCCAAATTCGATTTTGGATGAAAAAAGTTCCAAGTGAGCGATTTTAAAGAAAGAAAGAAAAATTTTGCATTTCAATTTCACACATCACCAAATTCATTTAAGTTTTACAAATGATTCAATTAAAGGGATTAAACACCCTACTACTATAAACAAGTATAGTTTGTCTGTGCAGACGACCTCGGGAACATTTGATTTAAATCCTGATTGGTAAAACAAAGGTTGTAGGGTAAGACGACGAGCGACACCACTTTTATGGGGCTATCCCTCAATTTTTTTCAATTTTTTCGAAAAAAATTGAGATATAGGACCTGCACGTACTATGGGGTGCATAAAATCATAGAACCTACGGGTACTACTACTATCAAAAAAGGTAAATAAATAGGACCTATACGTACCACAGGGGTATTTTTATGTAAAAACTGGAAGCGTCTCTCGCGAGTGCCTCTCGAAGACACTCTCGGGGAAATTGCTTCCGGTACTTAGATTTTAAGAAAAAAAAGTAAAATGTTACATACGGTTAAAGTAACTGTATCTGTGTAAAATTCTCCCATGACCCACCATGTGATAGGTGGTAAGATTGCTTGAACTAGAGAGAACAGTAGGCCGATGATCATGAGCTAAAAATAGATAGTATATAAAAAAGTTTTTGGAAAAGTTGAAAATCCTGTGTCTGGGGTCTGTAAATGTTTCTGCAAAATTTTCATTTTGCAGAACCATTTACAGG
>JAQGCP010000553.1:0-16106 GCA_034699885.1 Acrobeloides thornei | reverse complement strand
CCGGCCCTCCTCATAAAAATTGATTACGTTAGTGCATTTTTGATGATTACGTTGGGGAGGGGGATAAAATACCAAAAAGTTGATTACGTAATATCTGGATGACCCCTATGTGAAAAATTTATCTCTGGGGGTTTTCTGTGGGCGATCGATTCCGCGCATTCCCGAATCCTGAAAATGATATACTAACCATGAATCAAGGAAATGGGCTATATCCTACTACTATAAACGTGTAATGTTTGCACATACGGACGATCTCGGGAACATGTGATTTAAGACACCCTATCTGTAAGATTCGACTTTTGACAAGGGGATATAGAAAAAGCGTTTCAAAATTTTTTGTTTCAAACAAATTTTTAATGCATACTACGCATTAAATGGCAAAAATTAAAGGCGCGAAAATCAAGCGATACAAGGTACCAAATTTTCGAATTTTTGTCAACATTATCCCAATTTTTTCTAATGCACATAACTCGGCAAGATTAGATCCAAATTTGATGATCTTGACCTCATTTGATTCCTTGAAATGCGAGCTAACAATATTATTTCGACATCTAATGTCAAACCTCTAAGAAAATTTAAAAAAATTGAAAACAAGCAAAAAACCCCAGATTTTTCATAGGTCAAAAAATCGAAGTTTTAGTTATGTCACCCCAGAAAATTTTAAGCAGGTGGAATCTAATTTAAGTTAAATTAGATTCCGTACTAGTGCCATATTTTTTAGTTTTTCGTGGCAAATGCGTCGTGGCTAGGGTTGTACTTCTTACTACAAACTACAAATTTTTCTGAAATTCGTAGTTTGTAGTAATAAATAGCAAAAAAATTTTCGAATCAATTTTTCACCACTCAACAAATTTTTCATAAGAAGTGATAAAGACAAAAATGATAGATTTCGGTTTCTAGAATTTAAATATTTAAAAAATTTTTAATTTTCACCAATACAAATAGATTTTGACATGATTAAAAGAGATGTTGGCGTCAAAATCTGTCAATTTCTGTCAAAATCTGAAAAAAACCGTCAAAATCTTTTCACAACCCTAGTCGTGGCAAAGCAGGCTATGTCGAAATTGGCGGGAGTAGTCGAAAATTATGTCTGGAGTGTTCGAAAATAATGAAAAAAAGCGCCGGGGCGATTCTATCTCTCAAGAGCAGTCGGAAATTGACGTGAGAAATATCGTATTGGCAGGAGCGGTCGGAAATAAAAAAAAAGCGCCGGAGGCACGTCGGTCTAACAGATGCGGTCGAAAATTTGTTTGGAATGGTGTCACCGTTCGGAACTAGAAAAGGGGCGCTAAAATGCGTCAAAGGCGCTTTTTAGCCAAGACTTGTCGGTCCTAGGAACTTTCAGCCGAAGGCTCATCGGTCTTAGAAACTTTATAATTTATGAATATAAAAAAACAATATAGCCAAAAATTATATCATATTTTCACGATTTTCATTATTTGTTTCGGAATTTTTTGCCTTCCTTGTACACGGACATTTTTCCTTTAAAATTGGTCCATAATCATCCCAATTTATATAACAACCAACTATGAGACATATCAGACAAACAAATAAAATAAGTAAAGCATATCCAATGCCTTGACTACCTTGACCAGGTAAGAGTAGAGATACCATTTTATTTTAATATTTTTTCAGGGGGCTTAGTCTTTTGATGAATAAATAGATGAAGAAATGAATAATTTGCTATTTAAACAAGAATATAAACTGATGCACTACAATTTTTCAAAGAGAATCAAACAATTATTTAATTTTTCACATAACCAATATTGTTCCAAGTGCAAATTTTTTTGTTATGTCCACCAATCAATAAAATAGGTTGAGCTATTTTATATTTAATGACTCAACCGTTACTCGTGACAACTAAAAAAAGACGGTCGGCGAAAATATTAGTTGCCACGAGTAACGGAAGCTGGGAATCTAATGAAAATTGTGAATCGCTCGTATAAATCCGATCACATTTCGATTTTCGGTGATCTTTTGAAAATTGGCTAATCTTCATCCTCTGTTTGAAAACTTTAGGGTTCTAGTCGACAATATGAGTCCTATAGATTTTTATGAGTCCCATTAATTTTTATGAATCCGATGGACTTTTTTATGAGTCCAATAAAAAATTTAGATAAGGGTAGGGTTTCCCCCCCCCCCCCCCCACCTCTAAATGACACGGGAATGCTTAAATCGGTTGAAAACGGCGATGAAAAACCACCCCAAACATGGAACTGACTTGCTTTTCGCCATTTTTGGGGTACTCAGGCTTAGGCCTAAGCCCGGGGATGATAAGTGTCCTTATTAATAAGATTTGTCCTTATTTTGAGAGGCCAAACAAATTTTATTAGAAAATCTTATTTTTTTACCTATTTTTGTAAAAAATGCCCTTATTTTCATTCTTCCTGATGTATCATCCCTGCCTAAGTCTAATAAATTTTTTATTGGACTCAAAAAAATAATGGGACTCATAAAAATCTATGGGACTCACATCGTCGACTAGAACCAAATTTAGATAAATAAATAAATTTTATTAATGATATTTCTTTAAATGTTCATCCCCATCACATTTGAAATCACAATGGACAAAACATCGTTCCACATAGGGTAGTCGTTCGATTTTAATTTGTAAAGTTTCAGAAATATCATGCGTCTCTTCTAGTGTAAGCTTTTTATCCATTAACTAATAATTCATTTCTATAACCTTGTTAATCTTATAAAAACATACAACATGAAGTTCAACCGCATAATTTCCTCCTAAATGATAGACAAACACTGTGTCCAACCCTAAAATTTTCTCGCTGTGAGAAATTGCAATCTTTGATATTCTTTGTATAAATTCTCGGCTTGCAGTTTTGCCTACGAGTAATGGTACTTGTTTACAGGTTGTCCTAATCCAGTTTATAATAATATAGCCGCTAATAAAATTATTATTTATATTACAAACTAAAAATACCAAATCAAGAAAGCGCCAATCGGATCAGCATAAATCCAAAATTTATGTCCTATATATGCACAAGCTAAAGCAGTAAGATTCGAAAAAACATCATTTCCTTGGTCTTGCGCTAATAAATTTGCAGAAACAGTTCCATGCCAACGGCATAAAATAAACAAAATTGCTTTAAGTGCAGCTGCGCCACATAAAGTTGCAATTGTATCTATTCCAACTCTTGGATTCACCTAAATTTTATTTCTACGTTCTAATTATTTTTACGGTTTTAAAAGCTGTTTAAAAAGTATGGTCATATGTATTTTTTATTTAGAACCGGGGGTCGAGTGCCTCCGGAGCTCTCGGATTATTTGCGGATGACTCCGAGCGTAGGGATGTTACATGCCAAAATAGAAAAAGTGGAAAAAATCATGCCAAAACGTGGCAAATCCTTTTTTAACTCAATCTTGAGATTCGAGTCGTAGATCCAGTTCGTCTTCGCTTTGAGAACCAAGTTCTAAACACTATCTTCAAAAAAAACTTAGACTGTGTGTTTTTTCACTTTCAAGATTCACATTTAGCTTATCAGAAGCAGTATATAAGCCTCTTGAAGATTTCGAGAGCGGTGAAGGTTTTATTAAAAATTTAACTGTATGATCAATTATAGACATAACAGATTTATAAATAACCATAACATTGGCAAATATCATTGACATTGCAACTATAATTACTGCAATTGGCTCGAGCCTAAGATTATTATATAAACCCCTAGAAAGTCTATTCTCCGGAGAAAAATTGAAAGTATTTCGATTTTCGCTCAATACACCTATTTCATTCACTGAATCAGGTTCAGGGTAGTGTTTCCAAGAGTTTTAAATTCGTGCATTCGATTCCCAGCATAAATTACCTCTACTTTTCGTAGAATTATTTTTAGTACAAACTTTTCGTACAGGTACTTTTTGACAAATATTTCTAGTATGAACTAGGGGTCGCAAATGCGTTAACGTAATGACAGATTTGTACGTCAATTGGATTGACGTAAATTGACAGACGGGTAAGTCTATATATTGACGTACGTTCGTCAATACGTTGACGTATTGACTTAAATCAACTTCACTTTACTAAGTTTTTTCTCTTTGATAAGTTCGGCAGAAAGTCAGGCAACAAAGAAAAAATATATAAAATATTGCTAAAAAATTTTAATAAATTATTTTGTTGTCTGGCTTTCTGATTATCAAAGAGCAAAAACTTAGTAAAATGAAGTTGATTACGTCAATTTACATCAACGTGTACGTTGACATCGCGATTGTGGGTTTTGTCAATACGTAATTGTAATTGACAGTCTGTCAATCTGTTGACGTAATGTTAACATGATGTATTTGCGACCTCTAGTACGAACTTTTCATATGAAAAATAATTGTAAGTATTGTACGAAAATTGTGCTGTACGAAAAGTTCTATACGAAATGTGATTTAAAAAAGGTGATTATACAAAAAGTATCGTACGAAAAGTGTTTGTACAAAAAATGACCGTACGAAAAGTCCGTGCGAGCCACAACTGTACGAAAAATACTGCCTTATTTTAGAGGAAATACGGTATCTTTTCAAACTTTGACAAACTTCTACCTATTCTTTCCGATAGGGTATTTATATTTATCGGTCTTCTCTATAGCTTTAATAGTAAACCAAATAATTGCTCCACTTGTTAAATCCATAGCGCTGTCCACAACTGAACTAATAACAGACAAGGAATTTGATAAATAAGCTGCTAACATCTTTGACACCATTAAAATAATATTCACAATAATCGTTGTTTTAGCTAGGTAGTTATCAATTTTCTAAAAAATCGAAAATTACATGACTTGAAAATCATAAAAAAATGATTTTTGGCAATTTTTTTATTATAAGGCCGGCCGCAAGTTGTCGTCGTACTTTGGTGTCGTATTGTTGTATTGTGGTACGACAAAAAGTACAACAACTTGCGGTCCCGAGTCGTACTTTTTAATATATTTTAAATGAAAAAGTACGATAACTTGCAGCCTTATGCGTCGGTACGTCAACTTGTGCCAGGCCTAAGAGTCTATGTTCGTGTTTCAAGAAATAGTGCTTGAAAGATTATACTTGATTCCTAATATATTTTGCATCCATTTCATGCATTTGTTCATCTTGATTTTGTTTCAAGATTTTTTCGTCTTCATCATAAAGCTCTTGTATACATTTTTGCCTTTTATAATACTTTAAAACATGTTTCTTACGCTTATTACATTTGATAAATTCCCAAGAAAATGGCGAAAGCATTTTCGAAAAATAGACCTAAATTTTAAAGAGGTCATTTACATTAAAATTTCTTGTGTATAAAATTAGAACGAGTAATTTAATTTTTTTGGTGAAAACTATTACTTAAAAAATTTGTGAGTCATACTAAACTGCTAAAAATCGATTTTTTGTGTACAAACCCCCCCCCCCTTCATAAACCAAACGATATGAAGTGCGTTCCACAAAAACATGCTATAGAAGCATGGATCATATTGTACAGCATGGATTATGCTGTACAGTATGACCCATGCTTCTACAGTATGCTATATAAGCATGGATCATACTATACAGCATAATCCATGCTGTACAGTATAATCAATGCTGTACAGCATGATCCATGCTCCTACAGCATACTGTAGAAGCATGAATCATGCTGTATGGCATAATCTATGCTGTACAGCATGGTTCATGATTCTACAGCATGGATCAAGCTGTACAGCATGGGTCATACTTTTACAGCATACTGTAGAAGCAATAAATTTAATTACCTTAATAGATAGAACCATTTCTATCCAAAATTGCAAATTTAATTTATGGAATTTATAGCTATAAATTTTTCTCGGTTGTTTTTAATAATAAAAGATTAAATTTTAGTGACATGTTTAAAAAATAACTCGTAATAAGGAGGAAGGCACAACAAGAGAAAGCACTGCTAATGTGAGGTTATCACCCCAAGAGCGAAAAAAAACAAATATTAGACGACTACAAAAGAGTAAGAGAAGCCTGGAGAACCGTGCTACGATCGGGTAAAATAAGATGATTCCACAAGTTCTTGTGCTCTAATAAAGAAAGGTACCACGATTGAGAAATCAGGATCCAAATGAAGAAAACGAAGAGGATGTAAGAAGAAGAGGATGTTGAGAATCCAAAAAAGCAAGCCCACTAAATAAATTTTTTTAAAGCTAAAATATTTAATTATAATCAAAAGATGATGGTAAGGCGCCACCACGCATCCTGTGTGCTACTTGCGAATGCTACACTTGCGGACCAAATTTCGACTCAACCAGAAGAATATAATGATATTTAGAAATCGGAGAAGATACGGATGATGATGCATGAATTTTTACAGTAATAAGATCAAATTTATGTACAAAATCATAATCTTATTTAAAAAATTCAAATTTGATCTGCAAGTGTAGCATCCACGGCTATTACACATTTGCCCTTTCTTAAATTTCAACGTTCGCCCTTTGTTGGTGGTTGAGGGTTCGATCCCGCTTGGATCGAAAATTTTTTTGGTCGATTCAAAAAATTTTCGACTCTAACGGGATCGAACCCTCGACCACCAACAAAGAGCAAACGTTGAAATTTAAGAAAGGGCAAATGTGTAATAGCCGAATCCGCAAGCAACGGTACTTATTTTTGCACTGAAAATATTTGAATTTGTAATGAAAAAAATTATTAACTTTTATTAGGCAGAAAATCTAAGCCTCCTAAGTAACCCAGCCGAAGAAACTTATGCTTAAGAAGCCTAATAATACTAATTCTAAGAAGCCTAAGCCTATGAAGCATAAGCCTAAGAAGCCTAAGCCTATGAAGCATAAGCCTAAGAAACCTAAGCCTAAATAGTTTCAATGCAAAAATAAATATATTTTATTCGCAAGTAGCACTCCGGATGTGTGGTGGTGCCGATGGTAAAATATTCATAAAGAACTTTTTACTCAACAACAGAATAAAATTTAATCGAAATGCAAAAACGTCGCAATATTTATTTGCTAATAGATATTTAATAACTTCCTGGTATATCAATAACAATGTTAGAAAAATATGATTATAGATATAAAATGTGCATTATTAATATTTTTATAAGTTGTATTAATTTTTATATCTTTGTATTCATCATAAAATTATGGCCAACTTCATCAACAAATGTCAAACTGACTTTTTATTCGACTATCTAATACGAATTGGGTCCCTATTTTTTCTCATAAATTTTTTCAATATAATGAATTGAGGACGGGATAGTCCCTTCTTTGCTCATATATATGTGCAGACTACATATAAATTGCTCTACAAATCGAAAAATTACGGTTTTTTGCATTTTTTATAATAGTAAAAAACTTAAAGGGGGCAAGAATCGGGACTAATCTCCGAAAAATTTTTTCCCAAAACAGCCTATATAGGGGTAAAATTATGCGAAAAATCGATTGCGCGCATTCCTAAAGCATGAAAATGCTTCCTTGACACTGATTCAGGGAAATAGATGTGTGTATTGAAGCGAAAATCGAAAATTTTGAAATTTCTCTCTCAAAATCATATTTCTGAGGGTAATTTCATGCGGGGAAACGATTCCGTGCATTCCCAAATCTTGAAAATTCTTCCTTGACCCTGACACAGGGAAATAAGAGTGCGTATTGAAGCGAAAATCCAGCATGTACTAGTTTCCCTAAATCAGGGTCAGGAAAGCGTTTTCAAGCTTTGGGAATGCGTGCAATCGATTCCTCGCATGGAATTACTCCCAGAAATATAATTTTGAGAGAGAATTTTTAAAATTTTTCGATTTTTGCTTCAATACACACATCTATTTTCCTGAATCAGGGTCAAGGAAGCATTTTCACACTTCGGGAATGCGCGCAATCGATTTTTCGCATAAATTTACCCTTATATAGACTGTTTTGACAAAAATTTTTTAATGAGATTAGTCCTTGATTTTTACCTCCCTTTAAAAAATTTATAAAAAAATGAATTCTAATTTAATCAACGCAAAAAGTTTCCTTTTTCCAAACGAGTCAACCAAGCTATAGTTTCCATATCAGTCGCAGTTTTATTATTTTCTTCAACATTTTGCTCATCAATCCAATTTCCATTTGATTCAAGAACCATTTTTAAGCGCTCTTTATATGCCTTCACAGCATGTTTCAACATGTCTGTAGATATTTCAATGAATGCATGATGGATTCTATGCCCAAGTTCATTGGTATCATTCTCTTCAATAGGCTTGTTATAGACCTTACTTTTGATATGGCCCCATAAAAAGAAACAAAGAGGGTGAATATCCGGTGACAATCTTGGCCATGTAGCATAAGCAGAACCAGGACCAATCCATGTTTTCCTTTGAAATTGAATGTCAAGAAATTCTTTAAATTCTTCATGAAGAGGAGCATCATCGTGCATAAAAATAGCATATTGTGCATTTCCTTGGTGCCTCTCGAATTGTGTTAGTTCGAATAAAAATTTCCGAAGAAATAATTCGTATGTCTTCTTGTTCAAATTTTCTGTGGTCATATATGGACCGATTATTCCTTCAGCATTCAATGCAGCCCATATTGTGATATGTGACGCCGAACGGGGTGGGGCATGTTGGCTCTCTGGAGAATGAGGATTCTCTGACATATAAACAAGATTATGGCATTCTACTCGTCCGTTTGTGTAAAATGTTGCTTCACCTCCAAACCAAATTGTTTTGTGGTAAAGTTTTTGTGACGCATGTATTCTTTGTAATTCAAGCTAAAATTATTATTGATAAGTCTAGTCATATATAGTCGTTGAAAAATTTATTGCGCATTTTGAAAAATCGAGTTTTTAAGTCCATTTCAGTCGCCCAATGGTTCATTCGATGGCCACCGTCATGGAGTTTTTATAGAAAAATTTTAGCGAAAAAGCCATCAATTTCGATTTTTTAATTTAAGAATACGAAAAATTTTAAAAGACACTATCTCAAGAGACCAAACATTGCCTTAAAGGGGGATAACAATCAGAGCCCGTTCTCCGAAGACAAGCCCATTACCACTGAACTATCGGACCCTTGGTGTAACCGCTCCAAATTCTACTCTAGTCGTAACGTTTTTGCGAAAATTTGCAAGAAGTCAAAAATCCTGTTTTTGAGCACCCTGTATTAAAAATTAATTAAAATACCTCAGCAAAATCTTTTCTCTTATTCAAATCTTCACCATTAAGTGCTTCGTTTAAACGCATTTTGTATGGATGACATTTGTGAACCTTAAAACCAAACAAGTTCAAAATACCAATTCCCTTTTCATAAGTTGTTGTAAGAATATCCATTGGATGGTCATGATCATCTTCCAATTTACCATTCTTTAGAAAATTTGCATGCCATTTAAAGATTTCTTTTGGACTTGGAATGCTTATTAAATTATCGCCTTTACAAAATTGTAATTTAAAATTCTCTTGAACCTTTTCTATATCGTTGAATTCGGCATACCAAAGTACACATTTTGCTTTTTGTACATGAGTAAAATTAGCCATGCCTAAACAATAATGGGCCAATTTCCGAGTTAAACAACGCTGTTACAGCAGAACAGCGCTGTTCAGTTTGGACAGTGCTGTGACAGCGCTGTTTAACTGGGAAATTGGCCCAACGATGGGTCGAAATCGTAGCTCGAAATTGAACGAAATCGGTTCTCAAAATGTTTTCTTTAGCTTTTTATGAAAAATGTCAAAAACAAAATTAACACAAAAATTGCGTTCTACAACTTTTATTTTGGCCACTTTTTATGAAAATATTGCATAGAAAAAATGTTAAGAGACAAAATTCGTCACGAAATTTGTCTCTTTTTTCTATGTATTTTTATAAAAAGTGGTCAAAATAAAAAATGTAGAACGCAATTTCTGTGTTATTTTTGTTTCTGACGTTTTTCATAAGAAGCTAAAGAAAACATTTTGAGAATCGATTTCGAGTTACGATTTCAGGCACTATAACTTTCGCCACGAATCTCGCCACGCTAACTTTTGCCATGCAACTTTCGCCACATAACTTTCGCAACGCAACTTTCACCACGTAACTTTCGCTACTTTCGTGCCAATAAACATTTAATTTCAGACTAATGGAGGTGCCTGATTTGCAATAAATATGTATATTGACACGAACGTGGCGAAAGTTATGTGGCGAAAGTTAATGTAGCGAAAGTTATAGTTTCTAGCAACGTGGTGAAAGTTGTCGTGGCGAACATGAAACGTGGCGAAAGTTATAGTGCCCGATTTTGACCCATCACTACTAAACAATTAAATAATTTAATTAATATTTATAAACTGACAATTGTAGTATTTAAACAGAAAAAGAGGAAGTGGAAATAATAGTTTTTGTTATTTTGTGCTTTTATTGATCTTGCATAATAACATGTTTGGGTCCAATGAATAGTTTATCGATTTTTAGACTACTTGTGTTTTCTGAACAAAACCATAAAGATATAAATAAATTTATTTACGATCACAATACCCGCTTATAGTTCGTTTCAGCCCCAAGCTGGACCCAAAATTCAAAGTCCAAAATTAGCATTCCGTCCGATCTGGCAAGTTAAGCAACGTTGATATCGTAAGTTCAACCCCCATCCGTTTCCTTGTGCCAAAATTCGTTAAAAATTCCTAACGAAATATGCTGTTTTGAAAATGATCATTTTTTCATTTGTTTAAAATGCATAATTTTGAGAAAAATTTTTTTGCCTCTTAGATGAGCTCAAAAAAGAAAATAACTAGAAAAAGAAGAAAAAAAGCCTATCCCTCCTAGTTATTAACCCTCAAAACACAGCTGGGGTCTGTGAAAAACATAAAAAATTCATATCTCTGCGAAATCGAAGAATTTTTTTATGCAGCCTTTTTTACGTTAGGTCATGGGCCTTAGTGCATTTTTCCTGCATTTTTAAACATAAATTTTTCGCGATTTTGGGCATGGTGATCAAAAAATTAATAGAAACTTTTTATCCTTCCTAAATTAAAGTTTTTTTTATTAAAGCTAATAAATCGCATTTAATTTATTTATTCCAAAATTCACAATTTCATAACAAATCCACAACCAAATTGCATTGACGATCAGTCGATTTTTCACTTATTTTATGTTACAATAAATCAGGGTTTTAGCAACATAAAAAATATTTTCACCGAGAATGGAGTGCGGCCTCATGTAAAAATTTGATTTGTGTGGGCATTAAAGGCTGTGCTTATACGATACCTCATAACTCGGCGAAAACTATAAAGCCCATTTCAACCCATAATCCGGGCGGATTTCTTAAAAGTTAGTAAGGAGCGATCCCGTCTGATCTGGCAAGTTAAGCAACTTGGGCCCGCCGGTTCGATCCCGCTCGGAATCAATTCGTTTTGCTTTATCCAAAAACGGAAAAATTTTGCCTAGGGGTAATTTTGTGCGGGAAATCGATTGCGCGCATTCCCGAAGCGTAAAAACGCTTCTCTGACCCTGATTCTGGGAAGGGGAGGGTGTATTGAAGCGAAAATGACTAAAATTAGAAATTTTCACCGGAAAACTAGCTGTCTAGAGGTTTTCTTAAGCGAGGGATTGCGCATTTTCAAGACATGGAACAATTTATCCGATCTTGATTCAGGGAATTCATTTTCGCTTCAATACACCCACCTCTCCCTGAATCAGGGTCGGGTAAATTTTTCAATGCTTTGAGAATGCGATCATTTTATATGTGACCCGGGGTCACCAACATAGATGAATAGGGGAGGGGATCGTAAACCTCCTCGCGGGGAGGGGGGTCTCATTAGCGCGAGCATCTAAGAGATACGAAGAGACGTTACTACTCGGCAAAATCTTCTGGCCTCAAGCGGGGTTTGAACCAGCCTTGATGTGCCTTTCGAACTGTGTTAGTTCGAATAAAAATTTCCGAAGAAATAATTCGTATGTCTTCTTGTTCAAATTTTCTGTGGTCATATATGGACCGATTATTCCTTCAGCATTCAATGCAGCCCATATTGTGATATGTGACGCCGAACGGGGTGGGGCATGTTGGCTCTCTGGAGAATGAGGATTCTCTGACATATAAACAAGATTATGGCATTCTACTCGTCCGTTTGTGTAAAATGTTGCTTCACCTCCAAACCAAATTGTTTTGTGGTAAAGTTTTTGTGACGCATGTATTCTTTGTAATTCAAGCTAAAATTATTATTGATAAGTCTAGTCATATATAGTCGTTGAAAAATTTATTGCGCATTTTGAAAAATCGAGTTTTTAAGTCCATTTCAGTCGCCCAATGGTTCATTCGATGGCCACCGTCATGGAGTTTTTATAGAAAAATTTTAGCGAAAAAGCCATCAATTTCGATTTTTTAATTTAAGAATACGAAAAATTTTAAAAGACACTATCTCAAGAGACCAAACATTGCCTTAAAGGGGGATAACAATCAGAGCCCGTTCTCCGAAGACAAGCCCATTACCACTGAACTATCGGACCCTTGGTGTAACCGCTCCAAATTCTACTCTAGTCGTAACGTTTTTGCGAAAATTTGCAAGAAGTCAAAAATCCTGTTTTTGAGCACCCTGTATTAAAAATTAATTAAAATACCTCAGCAAAATCTTTTCTCTTATTCAAATCTTCACCATTAAGTGCTTCGTTTAAACGCATTTTGTATGGATGACATTTGTGAACCTTAAAACCAAACAAGTTCAAAATACCAATTCCCTTTTCATAAGTTGTTGTAAGAATATCCATTGGATGGTCATGATCATCTTCCAATTTACCATTCTTTAGAAAATTTGCATGCCATTTAAAGATTTCTTTTGGACTTGGAATGCTTATTAAATTATCGCCTTTACAAAATTGTAATTTAAAATTCTCTTGAACCTTTTCTATATCGTTGAATTCGGCATACCAAAGTACACATTTTGCTTTTTGTACATGAGTAAAATTAGCCATGCCTAAACAATAATGGGCCAATTTCCGAGTTAAACAACGCTGTTACAGCAGAACAGCGCTGTTCAGTTTGGACAGTGCTGTGACAGCGCTGTTTAACTGGGAAATTGGCCCAACGATGGGTCGAAATCGTAGCTCGAAATTGAACGAAATCGGTTCTCAAAATGTTTTCTTTAGCTTTTTATGAAAAATGTCAAAAACAAAATTAACACAAAAATTGCGTTCTACAACTTTTATTTTGGCCACTTTTTATGAAAATATTGCATAGAAAAAATGTTAAGAGACAAAATTCGTCACGAAATTTGTCTCTTTTTTCTATGTATTTTTATAAAAAGTGGTCAAAATAAAAAATGTAGAACGCAATTTCTGTGTTATTTTTGTTTCTGACGTTTTTCATAAGAAGCTAAAGAAAACATTTTGAGAATCGATTTCGAGTTACGATTTCAGGCACTATAACTTTCGCCACGAATCTCGCCACGCTAACTTTTGCCATGCAACTTTCGCCACATAACTTTCGCAACGCAACTTTCACCACGTAACTTTCGCTACTTTCGTGCCAATAAACATTTAATTTCAGACTAATGGAGGTGCCTGATTTGCAATAAATATGTATATTGACACGAACGTGGCGAAAGTTATGTGGCGAAAGTTAATGTAGCGAAAGTTATAGTTTCTAGCAACGTGGTGAAAGTTGTCGTGGCGAACATGAAACGTGGCGAAAGTTATAGTGCCCGATTTTGACCCATCACTACTAAACAATTAAATAATTTAATTAATATTTATAAACTGACAATTGTAGTATTTAAACAGAAAAAGAGGAAGTGGAAATAATAGTTTTTGTTATTTTGTGCTTTTATTGATCTTGCATAATAACATGTTTGGGTCCAATGAATAGTTTATCGATTTTTAGACTACTTGTGTTTTCTGAACAAAACCATAAAGATATAAATAAATTTATTTACGATCACAATACGTTTCAGCCCCAACTATAAAAAAAGCTGGATCCAAAATTCAAAGTCCGAAATTAGCACCCCATCCGATCTGGCAAGTTAAGCAACGTTGATATCGTAAGTTCAACCCCATCCGTTTCCTTGTGTCAAAATTCGTTAAAAATTCTTAACGAAATATGCTGTTTTAAAAATGATTATTTTTAAAAAAATGCATAATTTTGAGAAAAATTTTTTTGCCTCTTAGATGAGCTCAAAAAAATAACTAAAAAAAGAAGAAAAAAGCCTATCCCTCCTAGTTATTAACCCTCAAAACACGGCTGGGGTCTGTGAAAAACATAAAAAATTCATATCTCGGTGAAATCGACGAATTTTTTTATGCAGTCTTTTTTAGGTTAGGTCATGGGCCTTAGTGCATCTTTCCTCATGTTTTAGTTTCGGTACACAAGCGGATTTTTCCCGATTTTTGATTTAAGCATTTACACAGTTCAGGAGTGCGCGCAATCGATTCTCTGTCTAGAAAAAACGTAAGAATCGGCGGTTTTCTCATAAAAATTCGAAAATTTTTGCCTGTCGAACTTATCAAGGAGGAGTAACAAGTGTCGCGAAATATCTGTCACGGGAACAAGTGTCGCGAAATATCTGTCGCGAAACATCTGTCGCGGGAACAAGTGTCAGGAAATAAGTATCGTCGGACGCAAAGTTGCGGAACAACGGTGCGTATGCCTTTAGTAGTACCAAATATTTTACAAAAAATTTTAAAAATCATTCGATCATTATTATTAAAAATTGAAGAAATTGCCATAAATGGGCGAAAAATACGGTTTTTAATGGAAAAAATTTCAAAATTAATTTTTCCGTATGTACAGTAAACGCTCGATAGTGTTCAGAGAGAAAGAGAAAACTGCTTTTACATGTGTTTTGAACCCGTATATTTTGTGTCATAGGAAAACACCTATGATCTCGTCATAGTTTTTGTAGACTTAATTGAAAAACAACTTTCTAGCTGAGTTGTTTAATTTGACATTTCTATGGAAACTACTTGTGTCATCTATGATACAATCAATGGAGGAAATCATGCGTTGATTTCCATAATATTAGATTACATTAAAATACTCAAACAACTAAAACGCCTACAAAGTTTGTTCTGCTCGTAGTACGTTTCTGTGCGTTGAATCGGTTAAACCCCTGGAATGCTTTCTGTTTATTCCCCGACATAGCGGCGATTATTACCCTTTTTTATTACTAACTCCTCGAAATTTCGGGGGATAACCCCTGAAGTCTTGTTTTAAGTTAATCCCCTAAAATACGGGGAATATCGTTTTTTATTCCCCCTATTTTAGGGGGGGCAAAGAAAAACAGGGGTAAAAGTGGTCAAATACGGGGGTTAAGCAAAACGGGAAATACGAAAATTTAGGGGATTAAGGCGATTTCGCCAAAACGGAAGTTAACGAAATTACCCCCTCGTATTTTTGAGGGATAATTCCGCTAATTTCGGGGGATAACTCTGTTGTGCTCTTTGATGTTTATTGTCATGTCAATCGTTTCAATAATTGAGGTTTATTGACAAGCAGGCTTATGTAAAAAGCTCGTTACAAAGGAAATTGCGTTGCAACGAAACGGTTTCGTTGCAACGCGTTTCTGCTCGTATGAGTGTTGCAACGGTTACAACGCTCTTGCATGTGCTTGCTGAGTCCTTGAACAAAGGTGTATCCGCGTTTCTTTTTTTGACAATTTCTTACGATGCGGAACAAACCATTTAGCTGCAACGTGATTATGCATGCAACGCGAAACGTTGCAACGGTTTCAACGCGCTTGCATGGGCTTCATTTTTCCAAAATATGTTTTTCTAAAGACTGTCTTAAGTACATTTTTTACATGTTTTTTATTTCTTAAAATGAAAGCTCCAAAAAGCGGCGCAGCATAACGTTGGCTGATATCGACCCAAATCAACGAATCTGACTTATCGCTCAACAACCTGACCGGCGAACAAGAACGAGAAGCGGGACCGTCCACTTCGGCACAACCTATCCCGATTTTTTTGCCGCATAGTGCAAGCTAAAAAGACCATCAATTGATGGAAGAAGTCATGAACGCCTTCCACAATTTCGACACGCCTTATGAATATCTGGAACGATTGCGCCAAGTTTATCATGGAATCATGTGAATTATTGGGACGTTTTAAGAGGCAATGTCTGGAAAAGTCGCACAGGGGGTGGTCGTACGACAAAAAGTGTTCAATGCTATTTAACCGGGCAACTTTTTTATTTATTTGGGAAACTTTTTTATTTATTTGGGCAACTTTATTTGGGAAACTTTATTTGGGCAAC
>JAQGCP010000552.1:0-16107 GCA_034699885.1 Acrobeloides thornei | reverse complement strand
GGCAAAACAGGCTTTCCATAATAGCCCTATAGACATAATATTTTCGCGAAGTTGATATTTTTCAGTTAATGTAAAGGTAAACTTGTATTGTAAGGATTGTTTGTATTTATAAATGTTGTAAAAATAAGATCCCATGTTCATCTAAAGATGGGAGTAAAAAAGTTTTTGTTAGTATTACCTTATCTCAAAATCTGTGGACCAGGACAGGGGTGCAAAAACTGCGATTTTTAACTGTCCGGTCAAAATCAAGGACGCGGACGGTCCATTTTTTAGAAACCGCTGTCTTGATCCATGAACCGGGACCCAGCTATGTAGCCAGGAGGTGGCTATCCGGACAATTGCCCCTCCATAGCCAAAAAATGATCTTGAAAATTTAAGAATTGCGGCCGAAGACCGGAAAATTGTCAATTAAAAATGCGTTTTTTTTCGAAATTGCTTCCTCCATAACCGGAATTGTCCCCTCCCATAGCCGATTTCACTCTACATGGCTGTCGGAACCCATCACCCCCATGGGGAGGGGTGAATGGTAGGGTTACCAGATTTCAACGTTACAATTTGGCAAACCTGGTGAATATCGAAAATTGAATATCAACCTTATTTTATCCCAGAAATAAAGGTTCTTGTATCAATCTATTCCGGAACCTCTGAGTATTTGAATAAAAAGTTTGAAAGAAACTTACACCCATCGCTAACCCACCAACAATGAAACATGGTATGGCTACATATAAAACATTAGGTATAATTCCTATACAAAATAATATTCCCACAATTGATGCTGTAATAATAAATAACAGTGGTGCAAAAATAATCAACTTATAAGATTTCCATTTTTCATAAGTTTTATAGAAAATTGTGGCTAAGGTTCTTTCGAATAATATTAACCATACCATAAAACAGCATATCACTCCAAAGGTGTAGCGAGCAATTTGAATTATGCCGAAAAAACCGGCTTTGGTTAATATTTTTGGACCATATGTTAGGTATAGTTCTTCGACATCTAAAATTAATCCTTTCGATAGGGAAAGATTTTTTTGATTTTTTTCGATCGATTGATCGATATGGACCGAGATGGATCGATTTGAACCGATCTGGATCAATCTGAACGACCAGATAGATCTGAACTGATATGGATCTATCTGATCTGGACAGATCGAGACCAATCTGGACCAATATGGACCGATCTGGATCGATCTGGACTGATCTGGATCGATCTGGACCAATATGGACCGATCTGGATAATACTCAGGTGTAACCGCCTGAGCAAGCTATCAATTAAAAGTTATCAAACTTATCAAAGCGCTTATCTAACATCATCCGAAGATCAAAGCCTCTCTGCGGTGAAGTCGCACTGACCCACACAAAACCTTAACTACTGTTAATTACAAAATTTCCTACCGGAATAATCCAGCCGTAGTAAAATCCCGATTGTTATCACTATTCTGCTTAACATGCATAAGATAAAAAATACATAAGTAATTAACATAAGGCTCTTCAAATGAATATGAAGTAAACCAGAAACCATCAACATCCGAAAAGCTATCACTGGAACACCCAACGAAATAATTATCAAAATCATCTCGATAATAACAATCATATCAAAGTTCGATAAAGAAACAAAATTAATATTAGTTAAGTTGAATAGATCTTCAAGTTGAGGCATCTTAATGTAAAAGACTAAAAATTATTTTGTGTCGAATTAAAAATATTGTAAATATTTATTTGCTTCAAAATCACGCGGAAACAGAATTTTGTGGGTAGAAACTTTGAAAAAGCCCGAGAGAGATGTTATCTAATGTTATGTTCAATGCTAATTATGCATGAACATGACTTTCAAACAATAATTCCTCTAATTAGAGGCTAAAATACATTATGATTCTAATGTATTAAAGGGAGTGCATTTTGCAATCATTTGAGAGAGAAAAAATTTTTCGTAAAAATGATTCTATTGGAGGTAACTTGATGCGAGAAATCGATTGCGCGCACTCCCGAAGCGTAAAAACGTCATCTAGATCAAGTTTTCATGAAAAATTGCCTATTTTTTTGCCTTTTTTTATCTTTTTTTCGCGAACAAAAGGATGGAAAAAAATGAAAAAATAAACAATTTTTCACGAAAACTTGGTCAAGGTGGCGTTTTTACGCTTCGGGAGTGCGCGCAATCGATTTTTCGCATCAAATTATCCCCAATAGGATCATTTTTACGAAAAAAATTTTTTCTCCCAAATGATCGCAAAATGTACCATCTTTAAGATAATAAAACTTAGAAAATGTTTATAACTTGCAGACAGTGTTGTCCCCTGTATACATATGTTGTGTACACACGAGCGACAAAAATTCAAATTCAATTCCTACGACGATTTCGCTCGTGTGTACACGTGTATTGTGTACATAATGTATATGTTACGGGAAAATCTGAATCTATCAGATTTTCTCGGGAAAATCTGAAGCCATCGAATTTTCCCGGAAAAATCAAATTTTCCCGCAAATTCAGGTTTTCCCGTAACATATACACAACACATGTATACACAGGACAACACTGCTTTCAGACAAGTCTTCTTCTTGATATTATCTATAAAAAATTTTTGGTCTCGCAAGTTTTTGTGAACAAGTTTTGGTCTCGCTGATTACTGTCAGTCATTTAATTAAAATCCAAAAAAACCTCTACCGTTTTTCTTGGCAATCAGACGAATTTTATATTTATTAACAAAATTAAAATACCTGCAATATTTAATCGACTTTGAGCTTAAAATGGATATTACATCACACAAAGTTTGATCATTGATTCAAAAAAACTACAAAATACTTTTGTTTTGAGCAAAAGTCATTATTTATGGATGAAGTATTCAAATAAAAACAATATCTCCATTCAAAAAGTACAATATTTTGATGTTAAAAATGCTTTACACATACGTGGTTTAACACTCAAGAACAAAAAAATATTTCCCAGAAATTTATTTGTCACTAAATTTTCTTATGATACAAAGAAAATTTAGAATTATCGATTAGGTATCCACTGAACGTGAAATTTTTTTCATCATCTGGAATTGACCCCTCTAGGGATAATTTTATGCGGGGAATCCGAATTTCATATTGCCGGGACTTGAAAATCTTTCACTGAATCAAGAAAAGGCTTATCTGATTCACATGCCATACGTCATATAAATAGCCTTTTCTTGATTCGGGGAAAGATTTTTAGGTCTCGTAAATATGAAATCCGGATGCCTCGCATAAAATTACCCTTAGAGGTGTCAATTCCAGGTGGTGAAAAATTTGCTTCGAAAAATTTCACGTTCAGTGGGATACCTAATTGATAGTAGTTCCGAAAATTTGTCTTGAACCACAGTAAACTTTATACATGAAAGGGACTCTTATGATTTACTAACCTTCTTTGACACCGATTTCCTGAATCAGGATCAAGGAAACGTTTTCAAGGTTCGAGAATGCGCGCAATCGATTTCTCGCATAGAAAAACCTAAGAATCGACGGTTTTCTCATAAAAATCCAAAAATGTTTGATTTTCGCTTCAATACACCCACCCCATTCCCTGAATCAGGGTCAAGAAAGCATTTTCATGCTTCAGGAATGCGCGGAATTAATTTCTCACATAAAATTACTCTTAGGAATGTATTTTTTACAAAAAATTTTCAAAAAATTTTTTTCGGAGAACGAGCTCCGACTGTTACCTGTTTTTATAAGGTAAAAAAGTGCTGCAACCCCTCTCTCTACTCGACCATTTTCCTTATTTCGCTGTTCTGCCCCCTCTTGATGTATATGTTTTTAAACATATACATTTTAGAAAAAATTGCTGTTTCAGACTTTTTCTTTGTCACCTGACCCAAATTCTTGATAAAAGACTTAAGTATTAGCCAAGATTATTCCAATGCCTCGAACAATCATCACCGACTACACGATACAAATCATTTGCTTACATTCACTTATAAAGCCTCTTATACATAGGAGTGTGAGGTCAAAAAATGGAATTTTTTGTGTTTCTATTTAGTTTGGCGTTTTTGAGTATAGTCTCAAGTTTGGAAAACACTCCACAAAATCCTGAGGGAAAATTTGGATGGGAATGTTTGGTGGGACAGCAGCAACTTTATAACCCAAGTACTCTTGAACAAGTTCCATGGTTTAATGTGAGCTTGGATGAAGATCCGACAACAAGATGGAATCATGTTGTTACACAATATGTGAATGAGGTTAGGTTTTTTAAGCGAGCATGTCCATCTCCATTTCCACGACCACTCCCATGTCCATACCCTCGCTCATATCCATGTCCATATTTTTATTACCACGTTCTCGGTGTGGTAATAAATCTAAACAATAATAAGTTTAGATGAATGCCACAATCAACACATTTAAATCAACCTTATTTGGGTATATCAGTGTCTTCAAGATTGATCCAGCACCCATTTGGGCAGTTTTAATGTCAATTATGAAAGAAGGTTATCAAAAGCTTCAAGAACCGTACAAATCAGAACTTGGAGTAACCATTTATTATTTTTTTCAAATTATATATTTTTAGGGTATGGCCAAAATAGCTGGTTTTCCAATTGAAGAAGTATTCATTTTAAACTTATTTTATGAAATTAGTGCTGCATGTACCTCAATAGTGGCTCAAGATCCGACTGGGCATGTTTACCATGCAAGGTAACTGGATATGGTACTTTAGCCAGAGTTTTTCTGGTGAAGAACACAGTGTCGTAATTATTGGGGAACCTTCCCACCTCAAGCTTGAAAATTTTTTATTTCAGGAAAGAAAAATGAAAATTTTAAAGAAAAAGTCCAAAACTTCCACCTTCCCCCACCCCAAATTTGGATCAAAATTACGACACTGGAGGGCCTTTATAATTTTTCAATTATCAATTTTCGGATTGAAGGAGAACTTCATGCAATTCTCTTCTAAACATGGGACTTCCTGGCTGAAAAAATTGATAAATTAGTTTTTTAGAAATCTTGATTTTGGCATGTATTTTATGTGGAATGCGGCGGATCACCAATGGCTTTTGACTGATAACCTTAGAACATTGAATATTAACGTTAATTTTATCAAAGATGGGAAAATTTTGTTTAAAGGAGTTACTTTTGCTGGGCATTCTGGAATTTTGACAGGTATCAGGGTCGCCACAAGCTCGCACATTTTATCGTACTGAACGCAAGCAAAAGTAGGATAGCCTACAAGTTATCGTACGATCGTAAAATTAACGTAAAAGTACGATAAAATCGCCGCAAGCTGTTGTATGACCGTACGATGCAGTACGATGGCATCGTACGAAATTTGTCGTACTTTCTCGTACGAGGCGTCGATGCAGTACGATGGGATCGTACGAAATTTGACGTACTTTGCCGTCGTACTTTGTCGTACGACGCGTCGTACGATACCCCCTTTAAAAACATAAGGGTCCTCTTATTATGTTTTTTCGCGACTTCAGCGAGAAATTTGCGGGGGGTTGACCACTTTTGCGATGATGGGGTGGGAATTTCCTTTACTAGAAACACAAAAAATTGAAATTTGATATTTTCTCAACCTGCCTTAACTCGAATTCTATATTTAGGTGTAAAACCCGGAGGCTTTTCCATTTCTATCGATGAACGAGATAACGGCGGAAGTTTTAGCCCACTAATCGATTTCTTCATGAACGGGCCAAAAGGAAGAGATCAAGTTTTATATGCTCTCCGAGATGTTATGTCAAATGCCAATACTTTTGATGAGGTAACAAATTTTTCTATCATTAACTCAAAAAATATTTTTTTAGGCCATTGAATATTTCTCAACAGTTCCTTTATATGTTGGTGGATATTTTATTGTTGGAGGTCCAAATCCAAATCAAGGGGCTATTGTGACTAGATCTTTCAATGAAACTCTTATGGTTCAAGTAAATTTTGAAAATCCAGGGCATTTCTTTCCAAAGGGCAAAAAAAGCATCATCCATAGTAAAGTGGCATGCGTCTCACTAATCACTTAAATGGGCTATCCAGAATCACGTGATCACCAGTGGCGTAGTTAGGGAGTTATGATTTTGCCTTAAATTTTAGAAAAAAACATAGGGGAGCCAAAATAAATTTTTGAAAATTTTTCTGAATGGACCCACCTCCCCCCCCCCCAAATCAAAACCTAACTATCCCTAAAAAGGTGATCACCAAGGGTGGTAGATGGCTCGATCCCGCTAGAACTAAGCTTTTTTACCAATTCAAAAAGTTGTTCAAGGAAACCCCTCATAAAATGGGCGAAGAATTTTGGTTTTTCATATTTTCCCTTGGAATACTCTGAGTCAGATGATCATATGTCTCAATGATTATATGACATGAAATTTTAGTCTATAAACAATATCACAACTACTGAAAACTGGTATGTCCTCCAAACAAATTACGATTGGAATCAAACAGATCATTACATGGATCAAAGAACTATTCCAGGAAGAGTAAGATTTTTTGTGGTCCAATTCAGGTTAATCAAATTTTCAGACTTGTATGAACAAGTTAGGTCAAACGAATGTTGGATTCCCCGGTTTGTTCCAGGTATTTTTTATTTAAAAATGCGGTGAGTAGCCATCCATTTAGGTCCTTAGCAGCAAATCAACTTTAAACAAAGCAACTGTCCATTCATCGATTATGGATATCCAAAATGGAATTTTGGAAACTTATATTCAAAGATGCCAAGATTGTTGGATTAATTAACCAATTTAATCATATTCTTATTAAATAACATTTTTATAATAAATAAATTTTTCATATTTACAATATATTTTTCATTTTTTAAGATAACAAGCCCTGACATATGCTTCGCGCACCTATATTACACAAATGTTACAGATGATGACATCACAAACGTCGACGTTTAAAATGTTGACAGCTTTACAGACGTCGAGGTTACAGATGATTACGTTATATACGGTACCCTTGCGAGGCTTTTTGGCAGTATAACTTTTCATACAATTGTGGCTACGAACTTTTCGTACGAACCTTTCGTGCAAACTTTTCGTTGTCTGATATCAATAAAACCTATTTTGATTTAAATTTTTTCGTGTCAATAAACGGATTTTATTGATAATCAGGCAACGAAAAGTTTGTACGAAAGATTCGTACAAAAAGTACCGTACGAAAAGTTCGTACGAACCACAATTGTACGAAAAGTTATACTGCCGGCTTTGTTTGGAAAATTGAATTTTTGACCCCCTCAGGGGCTACCCCTCTATGTAGGGAGTAGAAGTGTGCAGGGCCGAGAAAAACATGAGAAATCTATTTTTGAGAAAATGCCTCATTAAGTTCCTGAAAACACCCCCAAATTGGCTAAAACCAAAGAGTGGACTCCATGGATCGATTTTTGAGTCGGAAAATGATTTTTTTAAAATTTAGTATCTCAAAAGCTTAGGCATAATTTGATTAATACTAAAAACACAAAATTTCAGGTGAAAAAATTTTTTTCATGGATTTTAAGTTCAAAAATTTTAATATTAAAGATAAGCTCAAAATCCATGAAAAAAATTTTTTCACCCGAAATTTTGTGTTTTTCGTAATAATTAAATTATGCCTGAACTTTAGGATACTAAATAAAAAATCATTTTCCGACCTAAAAATCGATCCATGGGGTTCCCCTTTGGTTTTAGCCGATACTGACATCGTGCCCATGTATGTTAGAAATGATGGAATTATCGGCTCATCGAGCTTTACCATGAAGTTTCCTTGTTAATTCTGTACTTTCTATAGGAAAGTTCAAAAAATCGAATATAAAAATATGGAAAAATTTGCGGGTTTCATCAAAACCGCAGGTTTTTATTATCAAAACTTGTGGGGTTTGATAAAACCCCGCAACTTTTTATTGCGAGATAACGAGATCTCAGCTTCGGGGTTTCAAAAACCCCGTAAAACGCCCACCCCTGATTATGTTCATTTAATGAAGACTTAATCGGTTGGTAAAACATTCTAAATGATCTTACCCTATTACGAAAAAAAAAATTTCAGAAAACAATGACGTTCGTAAAATTATTTCCAGTTTTTGAATTTTTATAGTGCAATGAAGCATAAAAACATGCTTAAATTATATGTTTGATTAATTTTGTATTAAACATCTTGATTTTATTTTAAACTTATTTTAAATTATATGTTAGAGATACCAATTATCCGTCCCCACATATCTAATGGTCATACTTCAACATTTTTAAATAAGTACGTTTGTAAAAAAGAAAATTGAAATTACCTTTTTGTAAAGCTCAACATCTTGAGCAATTTTTAATCTGAAATAATTATCTTGTACAGCTGAGACGTCGAAAATAAGTTTATTCTGACTGATTTATTATGATTTCGAATATATACGTACCATAAGATTCGACTGAAGGATGGATGATACAACAAATCTAGTTTATACTATTGTTATTAGTTGTGTTGGAGTTCTTGCGATTACTACAAATATGTGCTTATTCATATGCGTTATGAAGGTGAAGATAGCTTTTTTTCGAGAATCGAACATGTTTTTCTTTTGTGATTTTGTTCTCGAATTAGGATCAACTTTTCTTGTAATCGCTATACAACCCAGATAAAAATGCAATATTTTCTAAAATTTCAGTTTCCCTAGATTTTCCAGACTTCTATATTTTCTAGAATTTTTGGAACTAATATCGATTAGGTATCCCACTGAACATGAAACTTTTCGAAAAATTTTTTTCCATCATCTGGAATTGATTCTCCTAGGGGTAATTTTATGCAGGGAATTCGAATTTCACATTTCCGAGGTCTGAAAATCTTTTCCCCAATCAAGAAAAAGCTATTTATATGGCGTATGGCTACATTTTTGACAAGAATCACATGCCATACGTCATATAAATACCCATTTCTTGACTTGGGGAAAGATTTTTCAGGTCTCGCGAAATTTGAAATTCGGGTTCCCCGCATAAAATTATCCAGGGGTCAATTTCAGATAATGAAAAAAAAAATTTTCGAAAAATTTCAGTTCAATGAGATACCTAATCGATACTAGTTCTGAATTTTTTCTCTTAATTTCTGTAAATTTGTAATAATTTCCTCTAGATTTTCATATTTCATCTAGATTGCTATATTTTATCGGGACAGGACTGAATCAGGAACAGAACAGTATTAGAAACAGGACTGGATCAGGAGCAGAACTAGATCAGGGACATGGCTGGATCAGGTACAGGACAAGATCGATGACAGGATCAGGGAAAACATTGGATTAGGGACAGAATTGGATCAGAGACAAAACTCGATCAGGTACAGGACTGGATCAGTAACAAAATTGATTCAGGGATAGGACTGAATCAGAAACAGGGTCAGGGATAGGACTGGATCAGGGACATGACTGGATCAGAGACAGAACAGAAAAAGACTGGATCAGGACGGGATCGGGGCAAGATTGGATCAGGAAAAGAACAGGATCAAAGACAGAACTCGATCAGGGACCGGACTAGATCAGAGACAGGATAGAACAAGCTAGAGTAGGATAAGATAAAAATGACAGGATAAATCCTGAAATCTGACGATAAAAGATTTAAAATTGTCTCTTTTTTAGACTCTGCTCTTTCGAAAACATGTATTTTTTCATCCTTCAAGGACCAGTTCGTTATTTAAATCTTGGCTTAGGGAATGTGGTATTAATCGATGTCTTCTTATCTTTAATTTATAGTCGAATATTTTTTTACTCCCTAAATTGGATTTACAATGTGGTTAAATTCAAAACAACGATGTGTTCTTTATCTACAGCGGCGGTTATTAGCATTGCAGCTTTATTCTCGGTCTTTACTGTGATTTTTGTAAGAACTTAATGTTATACTTATGAGTCTTTTTTTCAAATACTTATGGAAATGGAATCTGAAGTTTTCATTATTTGGCTTGCATAATCTAATGAAAACTATGGAGCTACTGAACTTGGTGGAGGCCCACTTAACGTGACCCCAAGGTCGAAGTAAAAAGCGCCGAAATTTTTACCGAAACACATCACTAGGGGTAAAAATTGACGCGGAACACGCTGGTGCCATTATTTTCAAATTAAAATCTTCCAAAACAATAACTTTTTGCACTTTTTTAATAATCTTTATACCACTTAACTCAATTATTTATAAAATCCCGAAGTTTCCAGGGGTCCCCGGGTCTTATACTACAAGACACTGACCTCTTATTTCACCCAAAAACGTAACAGATTTTCACCAGGTCCACGCAATTGGTCTCGAACTTTTATTTCCGCCCAACATGCAATGGATTTCCGCAGGTCTTCGCAATCGGTCTTGTGTAGTAAACGTTACCAAGCTTCTGAATTCCTGTAACACTGAATTAAACGACTTAAAATAGGGAAGTAATGCGGGTGCAAACCCGATAAAAATATCAAAACTGAAACTTTCTTTATTCAATTTATACCACAAAACGACCACAATATTGCACCAAAGTAAAACAGCAATAAAAATGGCAGAAAATTGTCTTTGCTAAATTTAAGATTTCCTGACAATTTTCTGAACACAAAAAACGTAAATAACAATTGACAAAATAAAGAATCAAGTTTTTTACACACTTCCTAACGACGGTAGCGCCAACAAAAAATCTTTTTCTAATAGTTTGAAAGAAAAACAATATAGTTTGAATGTAATAAAAAGGGTTTTCGTTGTAATAAACAAACAAATTCAAAAACCATTTTGGTTTGAAAATAATGGCATCAGCGTGTTCCGTGTCAATTTTTTACCCCTAGGAGGTGTGTTTCGGTAAAAATTTTGGCGCTTTTTACTTCGGCCTTGGGAGTCACGTTAAGTGCCCCCAAGTCCAAAAATATTTTAATCCAATTTCCATTGATTAAAAATGTTTTTTAACTTCTATAATTTAGATAATATTTTACCGATGTCATACATTCATAGAGACTATGGAATACGAAGCATATAAGTACAACATCGATTATTTTGATAGAAATAATAATTATCGAGTTGGTTGGCTTAGTAAAGAAAATTGTCCATTAACTTTTCTCATTGGCTATGCAGCTATTTTTATGAGCTGTCTATGGATTCCATTATTCATGACTTTGGTTATAATCGCGAAACCAGCTATAGAATCGCCGTCGACAAATTCCATATTTTTGACGAAAAAAGAAAAAATTTCGTCGAAAGACCTTGTCAAAGTAAGAAATATAAGTTGTGATTCAAATCCCGGCCTCAAGCGGGATTTAAATCAGCCTTGAGGGTAGTGGTGGGAAAGGATAAGAAAGGATAACATTGTCCTTGTGAATATCTCACTAAATAAAGTAAATTAAATAGCAGTCAAGCCGTTTAACACTCCACCTAGGTTCGAACTTTCGAAATCATAAGTCGGCAAGGTAGAGGGGGAGGACCCCCCTATGCTGTAGTCCCCCTCAATTTTGGATCCATGAATGAGTGGCTCAGGGTGGGAGGACCTCCTTTGTCGACCTATGTTCGAGAGATTGTCTTTTAAATTTTTTAAATAGCTTTTTTTCTAAACTTCGTAGTGAATATAAAAGAAATTCTAAGAAAAATTTTAGCTGGCACTTTCATTATCATTAACGAAATCACTTCTCCATGTGCCCTCAGTTTGTGTCTATCTATTTTATGAAACTGTTACGAATTATGGAATTCTACCATTAATTATTGATCTTGTGATATTTTTGTCACCGCTTCTTTCTTGTGTTATATGTCCAAGCCTATCAATATACTATGTCAAAGATTACCGAGAGTACTTGTGTAGTCTTATACCAAGAAGGAAACAAAAATCAAATATACAATCAATAAAATCTGTATACCATAAATAAATTTTCTTAAATCACATTCGAAATTTTGTACTGAAGAATCCAATTTCCATTACTTCTAAACATTTGTAAATAAAAAATTTCTTTTCCTTAATTTTTCTACTTGACTATCAAAATATATCGATAGTAAAAAGGAATAATGGCAAAGAAAAAGCAAAAATATAATCCAAAAATGTTTAACAATATAAGTAAGCAATTCCATGGATGTGGGATATTTTTTAAAGGTCCATTTAATAAAAAATATATTCATAATGACCTATCTCGGCCTCAAAACTTATACAAATTAAAATAAAGTTAAAAAAATTGCTCGAGAATTCGCAAAAGTGCGGTTTATCGCCACCCTGTAGTTAGAGCCTTTGCAAATGTACGCAAAAAGAGATATTTAAGAGACGATTTCTCGAACATTCAAAGGCCCCTGGTACTAGTGTTAAATGGTCCGAGCGCGCTTCAAGTTGAATTTATTTAATCGTACTAAGCGTCTATGAAAACATGTAAATATGTTTCCTAAGTTCTCTGTGGTATGCCCTGGGTTCTAAAAATCTCTGACAAATAGTCTATAGCAAATGTACTAATAGGACCAAACAAAATTAAATTTATAGACTTTATTTAATAATAACTTCACTGCAATAAACAATTCCTTAGTAACTTGACACATTTTGATCGAAAAACAGAGATCAAGAGAAAAATCTTACGCAAAAAAACTGAACTATTAAAAACAAAAAACGTAGTCCTTGAAAAATTACTACAATCCTGATATCAGGTGATTCGTGCCAATAATCAATATGATTGACGATCAGGCAACGCATTAAGATGTCACCCGGAATTTCAATATAAAAGAGAAATGTCTTCCAGTTATTTACAAATAAGACAAAAGTAATAAAACCAGCATAACAATTGAGTGAGATTAATGCGTAGAAAAATTTTTGAAAATCATTTCAAGTTAAAAATCGGGTGGCCAAAAATTCAAATTAAATCCTTGTCCGAAGCTCTCATACCCCAATTTTACGCGTATTTTTTGAATTTTCCAACCTGTCTAAAACACTACAAATAATTTTTTCGGTCAAATTTTAACGCTGGTTGATGTATTTCAACATAGAGAACAGTTCTAAACTGGTTTCGAAAAAATCAGAGAAAAAAATTTTTCAACCCCTCATAGTATCACATGTAAAAATGGTTGAAAAATCGAAATCTTTCCGATTTTTTTTGAAATCACGCTAAAACTGTTCTCCGTGTTGATATATATTGAACAGCGTCAAAATTTGACTGAGAAATTATCTGTAGTGTTTTACAGAGTGCGGCATAATAATTTATCATCGACTAAACAAAATTTCGGAACTAGTATAGCTGAAGCGTCTAACTGGACGTGAATTTTTTCGAAAAATTTTTTCGCGAGAAATGATCCCTTTAGTGATAATTTTATGTGGGGAATCCGAATTTCGCATTCCTAAAGTATGAAAACGCTTATATGAATAAAGAAAAAGCTGTTTTTGAAACAATATGAACAAGAAAATCATGTTTTATATTATATCTGATATGTGCATTCTGCACAAATTGTTTGAAAAAATGCTTTTCCTTGGTTAAGAAGCGTTTTCATGCTTTAGGAATGTGGAATTCGGATTCCCCGCATAAAATTACCCCTAAAGGGATTATAGTAAAGTGCTAAGGATTGGGTGCGTATTAATTAGATGATCTATGATCAAGTTTTATGAAATTAAGTTTATTTATGACTTTGTAGTTTATGTTCATGAATCAATTCTTATCTGATGTAGTGATCGAGTAAACAAGTCTGACGAAGCACCGGAAGGTGATGAATCATTTTAGACTTGATGAAATCGAGCAGCGCCTTTGATGCCGAGCTATGCAAAAATGTTGTGGGAACAAAATGAGAGCAAAAGCTGAGATAGCGCAGATGAGATTAAGGAATGATGAGAAATCGAGGATTTCGAAAGTACAAATGGGATTTACGTGAGAAGCCTAGGAGATCACGAATCAGTCATTTTCAGGAAGAGATGAGCCAATGGATTGATGCTGATGATGCGCGATGATTGTTGTTGCGTGTGTCTGTTTATTCGCGATAGTAATTAAGCCATGTTTAGGGCGCCCTCAAAATACCAGACTTGGTTTTGGTCTAACCAGCTAAAAGCTAGCTAATTCGATCTAATCGTGCGATATTCTGATTATTCCTTTTGGGAGTGATTGAAACGAGAACCTGGAAGGCAAAAGATCTCATCTCCCTCATGTGTGAAAAGATCCACCGTAGTGTTTCAACGTGTTCCAACTCTTTTCGGCAGGATCATTTCTCGCGAAAAAAAATTTTCAAAAAAATTTACGTTCAGTGCGACGCTTTCAACTATACTAGTTCCAAAATTTCATATGAAATTTTCCAAAAATTTCAACAACATCTAAAAGAGAACAAAAAATATAGTATAATGAAAATCACAGAATCTGCTTTGGCCGATATTATTGTTCTGTAAACTCCTATATAGCTTATTGTGCTTGGTATATGCAGCCCAGGGAATCATTTGAGATGGATGCACAAATTTATGGATAAGAAAATTGACGTCGAGTATTTTCAGGTATGATGGTCCAGCCTATATCTTTAGGCTCATCATCCAAACCGCTATCGTTGTCTTTATCCTAAAAAATAATTTTTATTCAAAATTCCATTCAATGCTTACTTCTTCAAGCAATTTTTTTCCTTCCATGCTAAATGGTGGAGCACTGGGTTTATTTTTGCATGAGAATGTGTTCGGGAACAGCTTGTTTTGCAACTCTTGTTGTTTCTCCAGCCATTTGGTATACAAGGCATGGGCAAACGCACGGGCTATCACTCGATCTGTATGGCATTCAATAAAATAAAACATCAATAAATTTCCCATCTTGAAGCGTGCGGCGAAACTTCTCACAAGTTTTCGCTCTTCCAGTGGATAATCTTCTTCGATCAACCACTTTTTCAATACCCATTTTTGTCTTTTGGTACAATCCTTCATTCTATATGCCCATATTATCCACAAAATTAGGTTGCATAGATTAATAAAAGCTAGGAAGACTAACATAAACCTGTTTCTGAATAGATATTTAGTGTTTCAAACGTTAGATTTACCATGTGAAGATAGCTGTTCTTTCATGCCAAGTTGAATCCATATAGCATCTATAAGTAACGACTTGGTCGTTTCCAAGCGTCACAAATTGATAGTCGCAATAAGATATTCTTGGAATGAGAGGTATAACAGGATTATCATTGGAAGCTCCAAAAAAGGGTGTTAAAGGAACACCTTGCCTAAAATATTTTTTAAATATTTTTATGCGACTTCTTAAAGGGGGAGTCCAACTTAGGGCCGGGTAGAAAATTTAAAAAATTTTTTTAACAAGTGACTTCCTAGGGGTAATTTTATGCGGGGAATCGATTGCGCTCATTCCCGAAGCCTGAAAATGCTTTCTTGACCCTGATTCAGGGAAATAGATGTGTGTATTGAAGCGAAAATAGAAACATTTTCAAATTTCCCCTCAGAATCATATTTCTGGGGGTAATTTCATGCGGCGAATCAATTGCGCGCTCCGGAGCTTAAAAACACTTCCCTGATTCAGGCAGGATTTTCGCTTCAATACACAATAAGAGTGTGTATTGAAGCAAAAATCCAACATGTACTAATTTCCCTGAATCAGGGTCGGGGAAGCGTTTCCAAGTTTCGAGAATGAGCGCAATCGATTCCCCGCATAAAATTACCCCCAGAAATATGATTTTGAGGAAGAAATTCCAAAAATTTTTTATTTTCGCTTCAATACACACATATATTTCCCTGAATCAGGGACAAGGAAGCGTTTTTAAGATTCGGGAATGCGCGCAATCAATTCCTCTATAAAATTACTCCTAGAAGGTCACTTGTTTTTTTTAAATTAATTTTAATTTGGAAAGCATTATTTGTCAAACATTTTCCATACCATTCTTTTTTCTCCCACAAAGCTCTAAGTAAATCCAGACCCCACATTCGATAAGCTCCACCAATCATCATGGGCAAGATCACCAGCAATAATAATAGAGGAGCTATAACTAAACACAGCTCAAATACAATGAATGCTGCGAACGCATGAGATGAAGGAGAAGAGCGAAAGTTATCGGATATAACTGGCGTACGTTCGTAAAGCTTGTCCTCGTCTATTTCGATGATGCCTTCATTTTGTTTCAAAACATTTCGAGAGGCATTCACAATGTTATTAAAGTTGATACCTAATAAAAATTATTTTAAAGGACCCAGTCAGTAATTTACAATCATATGAAAAATGATATATTCGGAAAGATCATGAAAAATGGAGCATTTTTTGTTTTTAAAGCATGTTCTGAATCGTTGTAGTTTTCG
>JAQGCP010000551.1:0-16125 GCA_034699885.1 Acrobeloides thornei | reverse complement strand
TATCGTTTCAAATTGTTTTCTTCGAGAACTTGAAACTTATCTAGTTTTGCTTCTAATTGCTCATATCGTTTCAAATTGTTTTCTTCGAGAACTTGAAACTTATCTAGTTTTGCTTCTAATTGCTCATATCGTTTCAAATTGTTTTCTTCGAGAACTTGAAACTTATCTAGTTTTGCTTCTAATTGCTCATATCGTTTCAAATTTTTTTCTTCGAGAACCTGAAAGTTGTTTTACAAAAAAAGTCAAATTTTTTTACTTTTATTTCATTTTCTTTCTTTTTCAAAAGATCCTTAGGAAGACCAAAATAGTTTTTAGACAATTTTAGCAGTAGACTTTGTAAGAAAAATCCAAATTTTTTATATGTACAAAAACATTTCCAGCCACAATATCCTTCTCTGGTGCATAAATCTTGCTCTTGATCAGTTTCCTCTTTTGGTAAAATTAATTCACTGCCTGTAGCCCTTTTTCGTCGTGTTTTTATAGGCAAGCATGATTCAACATGAAGAATTATATTAATCTCTAATTCTTTTCGTGTATTAAAAGCTTCTTCGATAGCTTCAGTAGTATCAGTGACGGCTAAACTTGTCTAAAATTTCAATTTTGTTTACTTATACAGAGTGAATACAAAACAGTGGCGTGCGCAAAGGGGCCAAGGGGCATGGCACTCCCTTAAGAAGCTAGATCGGGCTATCCTGAAATAAGGCTTTCTATATAAAAATGGTGTATATCCCCCATTTTTTGACCGATAAGTGCATATGGTAGGGCATCATTAATTTTCTATAAACGAAAAAATTTTCATCAAAAACGGCCAACCCTACAAAAAAAGGGGTATAACATTATTTTGAGAGGTGAAAATATGCCTATTTTCATACTCATTTTTAAGGATGAAGTTTTCAGAATTTTTCATTGTCATTTATGGATTCAGCGGGTCAAAAAAGGGAGATATACATCATTTTTATATAGAAAGCCTTATTTCCGGATAACCCGGTCTAGCCCTTTAAAATCGGTCGAAGGCTAATTTTTTCCTAAAGGATCCGGTTTTATCTTGTAACTTCAAAAGGGTTTTTTGTAACCTGAAAAGGGCTCCTGAGTGATTTTCATTTGTTTACTAAAAGTTATGTACGAATTCTGCTGTAAAATCTGTATAAGATAGACATCTTTTTCAAAGTCCAACATCTAGCGAAAACGAGGTTTCAGAAAAAACGGCTCACTACAAAGTTAGGTCTTGATCTGGGCAACAAGTAGCAAAAGGAATTATTGAAAAAGGCTTTGATTTTAAAAAGTTCTGAATTTTTTTATACGACTCACATGACCTCCCCAAATTCAGTATGCTTCAAAATTTATTCCATACGTTCAAAAATTCACCAAAAATCAAGTTTAAATCCTATTCAGTCGCCTATGGACTCATTCGATTGCCACCGTCACGGGATTTTTTTGCAAAAAATTTTATTGAAAAAGCTTTTAACTTCGATTTTTTAGAGAGAAAATACCAAAAATTAGCACTTTTTGAGTTTTTGACCTCAGTATTTTTTCTACAGATTGTGCCCAAATTGGCTGATTTTTTGTACCCCCCCCCCTGGGATCGCCCTTGGTTCAATATAAATAATAAATATCGATCGATTGGCAAAGTTAGAAAAAAAAGACAGAAATTTGAAATATTTCTTTAAAATTAAAAATAATGGTTACAAAAAAACACCAAAAAAATTACATAAAAACCCATAAAAAGTTACAAAAAAATTCCAGAAAAGTTACAAAAAACCCTTTTGAAGTTACAAGAAAATACTTATTCCTTTGCGATTATTCGATTAAAATTTTGCAAAAAATAATTTTCTAAATTTTTTCCAAAATAAAAAAATAAACCTATAGGGGGTTTTTCTGTAGAGAAATCGATTGAGCGCATTGAAAAACCTTGAAAACGCTTCCTTGACTCTGAATCAGCCAAAAAACGTGATTTTTAATGTTTTTTAAGATTTTCGGACTGAATTAGGGTCAGAGAAGCATTATCAAGGAAGGCAATGCGCGCAATCGATTTCTCACATGGAAAAACCCCTATATGTTTATTTTATAAAAATTATATAATTTTTGGAGCTACTACGCCTGGGAGGCGCACTTAACAGGAATAAAAATGTCGAAGTAAAAACGTCAAAAAATTTTTGAAAATATACTATATAGGGGTAAAAATTGACGAGGAACACGTTGGAACTATTATTTTTATGTCAAACTCACTGGAAACCTTTGAATTTTTTCCTTTTTTCAATTTACTTTTTTTACTAACTTTTTGAATTCTATCTATTTTTAGTAAATTCAAAAAAGGATAAAATTCAATGGTTTCGGAAAGCCCCTTGGGGGCTTTTGGGGCCGACGGGGGCTTTGGGTCATTTCAATAAGTTTTTGCTCTTTGAGTTTGGCAGCAAGTCAGACAACATTAAAATTTTTATTTATTTATTTTTGATAAGTTCAACTGTCAAGTTTGACTGTCGAACTTATCAAAAATAAATAAATAAATATTTTAATGTTGTCTGACTTGCTGTCGAACTTATCAAAGAACAAAAGCTTATTGAAATGACCCAAAGCCCCCGTCGTCTCCAAAAAGCACCCGCCCCAAAATCCACTAGAGCCCCGGGCTGGGACGGCCCCATCAACGGGGGTCGGCCCTGGGGCCTCGGACCCTGATTCGAACAACTTTTCCTAATTCGAACAACCTTTAATCATCCCAGCGATTTATTCAAAAAAATTTTTTAGTGTGTCGATAATGGGCATTCATGTGCAAAAGATAGCGATTGTTGCACACTTTCTTGCAGTTCTAATAATTATTGTCAAGTAATTTTTTGTCAAGGATTTACTACAGTCAACATGGTTGAATTTTAGTGTGTCGCCGAAAATGGCTCCTGCACGAGTGGCAATCAATGCTGCAGTAATTTATGTTTTAATGGAGCTTGCAAATAAGGTTCCGAAAAAACATTTAAGACAGATTGTCTGAAGATTTTTTCCTTTTGTTTGATGTTTTGTAAAAATGTTTATTTTAAATGCAGGTTGTTTTTTTATTGCTCCCATATTTCAAAAATTCGTCAAAAATCGAGTTTGAATTCGTTTCCGTCGCCCGTTGGCTCATTCGAACGCCTTAATCACGGGATTTTTTTAGAAAAAAATTTTATTGAAAAAGCTTTTATTTTCGATTTTTAGCCCAAAAATATTGAAAATGTTGTACCTCAAAAATCGTAATTTTCAGTATTTTGGGCTAAAAAATCGAAAATAAAAGTTTTTTTAATAAAATTTTCTAAAATCCAGTGATTAGGGCGTTCGAATGAGCCAACGGGCGACGAAAACGAATTCAAACTCGATTTTTGACGAATTTTTGAAATGTGGAAGCAATCAAAAAAACAACCTGTATAAAAAAATAAAGAAGTATATGCCTCGAACGTTTCAGTAGAATCGTTAGACGAGTTTTTTTGCTCAAAAAATTTTTTCGTCGAGATATTGAGCTCCAAAGTTGAGGTACTTTCTAACATCTCCAATTTAGGCTCTTAGCAGTCAAAGCTCGATAGCTCGGCCAATCTAAAAGATTTTCAAATAATTTTTATTTTATTTTACTGCTCTCATTTAGTTCAACATTTTTTGGATCATATTTTGATTCAATCAATACCCATAGAGAAAAGAAATCGATGTGAACTCAGAGACGGGAACTCAGAATCGGGTGCCCAATCCAGAGTCAGCAAAAATCCGACCCCAACGTGAATCCGGATTCAAAATTCGGTTTCAGAATCCGGATTCAGAATCCGATTCTAAATCCGGATTCTGAATCCGATTCTAAATCCAGACTCTGAATCCAGATTCTGAATCCAGATTCTGACTCCAGATTCTGAATCCAATTCTGAATCCGATTCTAAATCCGGATTCTGAATCCAGATTCTGACACTGAATTCATGACTCTGAATGCGGATTCTGAATTCGGATTCTGACTCTGAATCCGTTTTCTGAATCCAGAATCTGGACTAGGGATTTTGAGCTTTTGAAATATCAGCCATTATAGCACATTGTTAGCGAGCGATATAGCTATAAGAAACTGATTTAATATCAGTTATAAATGTGCTACTAATAAAATATAATTTGATATATTACCAAAGATATTTGGAGTGTACCACATCCAATTAAGGTGCTAAATGATTTCTAATATACGTGTACAAACCCCTCTAAATTCGGGGGAGGGTCACCAGCAACCCACAGGCCAAAATGTACGATGAAATCGCTACAAGCTGTCGTACGATGCAGTACGATGGCATTGTACGAAATTTGTCGTACGACAAAGTACGACGGCTCATCGTACGAATTTCGGCCATCGTACGAAATGTCATCGTACGAGCTATCGTACTCATACGATAGCCTGTGGCCATTTCGTCCGTCGTACGATTGTATTTTACACTCGTACGATGACTTTTGTACGATAGTTTGCGTCAGCTTGTGCAGTTGCTTGTGGTTAGCACGATAGCTTGTGGGGACCCTTACCACCTGTTAAGGGTCCCCACAAGCTATCGTGCTCGACCACCTGTTCGAGACTTACTCCCATCTCTTTTCTCTAAAACTATCCTTTTGGTATATAATATATTCTATGTTATAATTTTGCTAATTATTTAATTGTATATTTATCCCATCGCGTAAATTGTTTACGTATTATTAATAAATAACTAGATTAAACTTATTACACGTATAAGCTATCTACACATAAATGAGAGCACAAAGTAGAAGCATAGACTAAGAAGAGGACTACCTTTATATACAGTCGTCATTGCAACGACAACCTCCTTTCTTTATTATTCTATTTATAAATGTCCTTTTTATTTTTTTCACATGACAATTATTGATTTTTCAGACATTTTATATAACTAATGTTCTTTTCCAGTCGACTACTAATATTAATCGTAATTGTATAAGAACTCACGTTTTCTTTCTTTGCATTAATTTCCACTTTTACCAACAAATCGATTATCAGTTGAAAAAATGAGCTCGGATGCTAGAGAAACGCCTTGTCAAATTTGTGGAAATAAAGCTTACAAAGGGTTTCATTTTCAAGTAAATTACATTTTTTATATTGTTTTTACCAATTACAACTTTTTTAGGTTGATTGTTGTCGTGCTTGTGCGGCTTTTTATCGTCGATCGATTGAAGCCGGGAAAATTTTTAAATGCAAACAAGGAAGGAAAAAATGTGAATTAAAAGCTAAAATCAAAGGAACGCCTTTATGCCGTTATTGTCGTTTAGAAAGATGTAAAGAATTGGGCATGCGAATGCAAAGAAGTTAATTTTGTTAGAGATTCAAACAGTTAGAAAATTTTAGAACCGTCCACTACACCATCGACTGATTATGCGTCAACTAGTAGTCCTCAGCCTATTGCTACTTTTTCAAAATTTCAGAAAATTCATTATATTTCTTCGGAAAAATTCTATGAAATTCTATCATCGGTATGTTATATTGATTACTTCCGGGCTTTTCGTCTTGTATCGAATGTCGGGCATTGACTCTTAAGCGTTATTTATACTTTCGTTGTGTCGCGACACGACAGTGCATTTTTGTGTCGTGCGACACGTACGGCGCGTCGTACGGCATGCCATACGGCATGCCATACGACAGTGTTTATAGTTCGGTCGTATGACGCGTCAAGACATGACAGTGCATTTCCGAGTCGTATGACACGTCGTATGGCGCGTCGTACGACATGCAGTACCACACGTCGTACGACATGCCATATGACAGCGTTTATAATTCGATCGTACGGCGCGTCGCGACACGACGGAAGTATAAATCCCGCCTTAATAGATTTTTCGGATCAAATTAGGTGTCCCACTGAACGATTGAAATAAAAAAAAAGTTTGATCCTTTGCATAGGATTCGATGTTTGTCCATTTTTGAAATGATTCAAGACACCACTGAAAAGCTTGAAATTTATGGAACAACCTAATATAAATCACACAAAAATTTATTTTAGTCACTCCCATTAGCTATTACCTTCCCATGTAAATTAACCTTCTTACATCGTCTGGAATATAGTTTTTCTAAATTTCATGAACAACTTAAGCCTAAAGAAATCGTATTAACCGATATGATTAATTTCGAGGCTTTTTCAAGATTTTACGTTAAAATTAAAAATGAGATGGCAAAAGTTTTAATGCATTGTAAAGAGTTTGTCGAGCTGGATTTTAAAGATAAAGTAAGAAGAAATGGGCAACCCTACATCTCGCCCAAAATCAGCTCGGCCAAACGACAATTTGCCCAAACTACAACTCGGCCAAAATACAACTCGCCCAAACTACATCTCGGCCAAAACACGATTCCCCCAAACTACAACTTGGCCAAAATACTTCTCTCTTATACCAATCGACTCTACTCGATGAGAGGAATATTTTGGCCAAGTTGTAGTTTGGCCGAGTTGTGTTTTGGCCGAGTTGTAGTTTGGGCGAGATGTCGTTTGGCCGAGCTGATTTTGGGCGAGATGTAGGGTCGCCGCAATAAAATCAGGCGGAAAATACCTGTCAATAGCAAGTCCAATGATTGCGACTTGTCCAAACACCAAGCCCGTGTCTTGAAGACCATTATTTATAAAAGCACAGAAAATCGGAGAAAACGATGTTATGTTATTCTCTGTAGAATATATTGCATATGTACCTCGGATAAAAATCCCAATGCCTAAAAATTATAGTTTGTTTATAATATAAGAATCTCAATAAAATTTTGCATACTCATAGGAACTCATTTAATTGCATGTATCCCACCCAGTGTGATCACGGTTAACCATTTGTAACCGTAGGTTACAAACGGTTACAGTTATCTCTTAAAACTTAATTTCAAACAATTTTTCTTTGACCTATGTATGATATCTCTCAAAAGGTCTCTCAAAAATCCACACTTTTCTAATAAATCAGCAAATCTGGAACCTCGATTACTCACCTAATAAACAATCCGAAAATATTAAAATTAACACCAATCGATTATATTGATGGGCCCATAGTCTTTTATATTGAAAAAATAAATTTGCTATGAATAAATCTCCGATTACTGTAATAGATGCAATGGTAATTCTGGCTATATTCAAAACTAACGAATTGTCCATCCTGCTATAAACTTAAAGATGTTTAGCTAAGAAGTGACCAAAAAAATTCATCATATTTTAAAAGTCACCCGAATCTGTAAAATACCTTTCGACACAAAAATTTTCCTCAACTTTATACTAAAAATGGAAAATTTCTTATGGCGCAGCTAAGTTGTGTTTACCTGCGAAATAAGGTTAAATATCGCAAAAGCAATTAGATTGAACGCTCCGTGGTTACAAATTCAATTTTGGAAACTCAGAAAAATATTGTTTCGTGACTTTCTTTCATAAATTAATGCCCACATAAAATCTTGAATTTTGGATACAATATTTATTAAAAATTGGTGACGTAAATATTTTATAAACATTAAATAAATAGATCAATAAAAAGTATGAAAAATAAAAATAAAAATGTATCATATTGTTTTGAATACATAAATCTTTGTGCGTTAAAGATCAGGAGCAGTAACATAATTAGGGGGGGGTCGTGGAGAATCTCCTCTCAAACCATAAAAAACATTAAAATAGGCAAAACCGATAAAAATCGCTCGGTTTCTGTTTCGGTCTTTTTTTAGCCTTAGGTTTCGGTTTTTTAATTGGTTTTCCAACTCTTCGGTTGGTTTTTTTAACTAAAGTTTTTCGATGATTTTTGAAATTGTTTTAAACTCGAAAAAATTGCCTTGGTCCCCCCTTATGTTTTCCCCCAATTTTCAAAAAAACATAAGGGGACAAGATAAAATATTTGTTTGAAAAAGTTCCCCTCCCATTCTTAGAGGCTGGCTACGCCACTGATGACTATTCTTATTAAGAATTATTGGAGAAAAGTCCTAATTCCAGTTTAGATCAAGTGAAGTTTGGTGAATCGTTACACACAAGGTTTTATTAATAAAATTTCGTGCCTCTGGCGCGAATAAATCACTCATTAAAATAAGCAACATAAGATACATTAGAAAAATATATTGAGCTTATATCAACACACTTAGTAGTATAGTTAGAGTTTGTTATCGCTAGAGATTATGAAACAGGGTAAAATTAAAAAATTCACAAAGGCTGTTGAGTATGTATCCGTCTGGTTTTTATACCGTTGTTGGATCAACAATTTTAGGGGGTTAAATTTTTCACGATATTTTTCGGTAAAATTATTAATGCCATAAATTTGTTAAAGTATTAGTTTAAAATGCTTATAACTTGTGGGGCATACCCATAGCCAGAAACCAATTTGGGGAGGGGGTACCAAGAGAAAACCTCATCTATCTTAAGAATTTTTTAACATTTTTCACTTTCTGTAGAATTTCAGGTTTAGTGGGGCATGTGCCCTGGTGCCCCTTGCCTGCTAGCCTGATGTAGGGGCTATCTTTTATGAAAAATTGCAAAAAGTTGAATTATATCCAAATTTGAATTTTGATTGTTTTTCTGCGACAGTGGTAAATTGGATTGTTTAATATTTTTAATTCCATTTTTAAAAGTTGCCCAAGGGGAGAAAGTTCGGTAAAGAGACAGTTCGAGAAGAGAATCATTTCTAGATTTTTCAGACAAAAATTTCATTTAGGGCTCAAAAAATTGATTTTTTATGAAGTATCACCTAAAAGAAGGATCACCAAAAATTACACACGTTTCTCTGCTCTGCAATTGTCTTCTCTCATTGTTCCTTACAGCTTTAGTTTTTATACTCGAGGTTTACATCTAACGGTTCCGAGATTGTCTGAACATACAATCAATCTGAAGAATTTTCCGAATAAAGTTTTAAAACCAAATCAGACAGATGTTGCGGACTAGTATCTTTTATGCTCAAGGCTTTTGTTTTGCTAATATAGGCTCAAGAACACCAAAGTTTCCGAATAAAAATCAAAATAAAAAATTTTTTCAAAAAAGTCTATTTAGGATAGACTTCGATATCCTTACTAAAAATCACATCCTGGCGACTATTCAAAATTTTGAACAAGTTATCAGAAACTTCTCTCCATTGTGTTCCGGACATGAGAGGGCCAGTCTTAATTGTGAAAGTGATTTCTTGAATATATGCACTATATTGGCTCAAAACTTCACATGCCAATGATCCATCGGGAAAGGGAAGAGTACAATAGGTAGTCACATCAACTTGACCAGGAGGCAAGGTCGCCATGGTGACACCTCCTGTTCCGGTACATGTTTTGTTGCATTGTTTTGTGACAGCACCAATTTCGACAATTCCTGCTGGAGCGGTTACACTATCAATCTGTGTAACGGAATAAGGTGAAGTAAAAGCATTGATGGAAAACCCAGTAATGCCACTCGAATCTATGCTGAGGTCATTTGAATTATAAGTTGGATTTACATTACGGATGGCCTTTTCTAGCTAAATAATTTTTAACATTACAAAATACAGGATGGGCTTAAAGTTCTTGATCACTTTGAAATTTATAAGTATATGAAAGCGAATGAAACGTAATTATATTAGAAAATAGTTTTGCGCTTTTTGTATTATAGAGCCGTTCAACGATCTCAAAAACCCAAGTCGATCATGATTTGGGCCAGTGTCACTTTCGACGATAAAACTCATTTGGTTTTCATTGTGCAAGGTGTCAAAATCAATTAAGAAATTTATCGAGAAATGCTTCGGGAACATTTACTGCCATGGGCTGAGCACTTTGGCCATCGTCCATGGGTTCTTCAACAAGACTCTGCATCAAGACATCGAAACACAAGAGATTTCTCCGAGACGAAGAAGGTTATGAAAATGGATATGAAGAGGTGGATTTCATCACGCCGGAGGAGTATCCAGCTCATACGCCTGAATTTAATGCAATGGATTACTGGAGCATTCGGGAAATGGCAGTCTGTTCGAAGCCACACAAGACAGTTGAATCGTTGAAGTGAGCTCTGGTGAAGGCCTGAGATGAAGAAATCACGTTAGAGCGGCTGAATAAGATTGTCGATGACTTCCCGAAACGATTCAATAAATGTATCGAAGGGTCGAGATTTTGAATAATTTGTGTTGTTATGTTATAAAATTTCAAAGTGATCGGGAACTTTAAGCCTACCCTGTAAATTATAATCTAAACAAATAATGCAAAAATACCGCATCCTGAATATCTTGTTGGGCATTTGATGTTGCTTCATCCAAATTTCCACCAGTTCCCTGGGTTATCAACGTCACAGGTACTGTACCAGCATCAATATTAGTAAATGAGGAATCAGAGTTGGCGGGTGTAGTCCAGTCCAAAGGAGGACTAATTGTTAGGACAAATCGCGGGGTGTTACTATATTCACCTAAATAAAAAGGCTTAGATCACGATTAGAATGAAGACCAACCAATACATGAAAGGGGAATATCAAATTTTGGAAATCTTTAGAACAAATCTTTAGAACCACACGTGTACAACCCCCCCCCCCGGAATTTCGGGGGGGGGGGGGTCGCCCGCAACCCGCAGGCCAAAGTGGGTTTTCGCCCGCAGGCCAAAATGACTTTTCGCCCGCAACAAGTCTAAATTTTCGGGGGGTGTTTGTACACGTGTGCTGCCTAGGCATCTCTGAGATGTAGGATTCTCAGTACCGCCGGTAACATATATAAATTAAGACTTTAAAGTTATAAAGATTTCGAGACATTATTTTTTTCTCTATCAAGTTTCGTAAAAGCACTTGTGTTAGCCAACGTACAACGCGAAAATCTGAACGTGGGTGAGCGCACCCTGATAATTCAGAAGTAGGAGATGGCCGCACTCAGATATGGATCGGATGAGTATTGCTATCGGCTGATCCAGTTTTGTGCCGGTAACTCTGTAGAGCCACAAATCTGATAAGGAGCTATGGCAGTTTGTGGATTTGATGCGACCAAATTGCCGTTCAAGTAATGCGAGCCAACTGTGCCAGACAGAATAGAAAATCATGTAAAAAATTTTTAAATATTTATTTTTAAATTAAATTTATAATTCACGGGGAAAAGTTATACAGAGTCAAAAATTATATTTTTGTGATGTTTATGCGTGTAGAAAAATCACCATGTCCCCATTTTGTGCAACTATGAGCAGCCGTTGTTAATGTGCAGAAGTGTTTATGCCATATAAACTATTGTACCATCGACTGAAAATGGTGTTAGCTAAAATTTCTTTTCGCACATTCTTGCACATTATTAATAGCAGCCATGAAGGCGACAAGCAAATAATATCAATTATATAATTTTCTGCTTCTATTATAAAATAAGCAAACGAATTATTCTTGTAGAATGAACTTATGAAAATTAGTATCTAAATTGAATTAGTTGAATAATTTGAAAAATTTGAGCATTTTTTGGCTTTATTCTCCTACACCCCCCTCCTCAAAGCAAGGGTTGAGGAGGCGTAAAATTTGTTTTTAAAAACTAAAATTGATTCACCTGAGCAGTACCTATCAAACAATGATTTATAAACATTACAAATGATAAATAAAACAAATTGTATTCGGGTTTTGATTCAGATCTTTGTTGAAAGACCACTTTATTTGACATAGAATTGCTTTGAAGTTGAGTCATTTTGATAGACGAAATTTTTGAGGACTTCATTTTCATACTTTTCTTTTTGATAGCTATGATTGTGAGCGAATTTAGTATTACACATATGAAAGCTGATAAAAAAGCGAAACCAAATTTGCTTACAAAATATGTAATCTAAAAATCGATAAATAGAGACGATATATGAATGTATATGAATGGATCTTAACTGAAATGACGGACCTATATAGACGGGAATTTTGGGCAGACTGAACGTAACTGGATGGATTTGGATGATTTTACGGACATATATGGAGGCACCTACATGTAAAAATGAAAAAACTGGCTCGAGAGACATTTTTAAAAAACGGAATACATCATTCGAGGTATCGAATGAGTACCATATCATAAGGGTTTTAAAAACCGTATGGTCAAATGGCTAGCGCTAAATTTTCAGGATAATTAGTGGGAGAAGTAAACAAAGTATGAATTCAGAAAACTTACACCATATTTTTCTTGATTTTGATGGAATGCATAAATTACTTCTGAAGTTTTATTCAAGTTTACAAATTTACATAGAACAACATCGTTGAACCAAAATTGCCAAGTAAAAAATAATGGGATTACAAAAACGCCGAGTAAACCTATTGTCTTAATTCTTGGCCAAATCTAAAAAAATTAAAAAATGTAAAAATTTTTCAATATACCTTGTTGTAATCAAACATAAAAGCTATAGATATAAACCGATTCGCGGATAACAATATTGTTATTAGCATTTCCGCTCGGAATAAATATTCTTCGAACCAAAATAAAAAAGGATTAATAAAACTATGCACTGGTATCCAACCATACAAAAAATTTGTTATGAATGTAGCATGAACTAAACGGCCAAGAAGTTGAACTAAAATCCATAGCAAACTTTCCTAAAGTTTCTTTCATCTAAGGGTGTCACACATAAAAGCCTTACCATAAGAGAGAGAGATTTGTGTGTTGGAGAACAGTCGTGTGCTCTCTAGATTTTATTCATCTGCTGTTTTGTATTTTATTGTAATGTCTACGTCATCGCAAGCGAAGAAAAGTGCTTATGTTGGAACTTATGAGTTTAAGGATTTTCAATCCATGAAAGTCAACGAGCTTAAAGAAGAAGTTAAGCGTGCTTATGGCGAAATTACTCGGCTACAAGATCTCCATAGTTTCCGCTCAATTTTTGATTCTATCAACCTGGAATTAACAGGCATCAACACCAAATTTGACACAAAGATGGGTCTTATTTCTAACGAACTCAAAAAGCTCGATTTGATTAAAGCAAGTTTGGAATCAAAAATCGTCGCCCTTCATGAAAAGACTTCCTCGTTGGAACAGGGGGCCTTCTCTTTGGAGTTGAAGAATAAAATCGACGATATGGCTACAAAGATCATCGCTATTTCTCAGCCGCAAACTTATGCCACTATTGCCACCAAGGGTATTACTGAATCAGCCCAAGTTATTCTTACTACTCGCACAGCAATGCGCGAAGAGGCTGATCGTCCCAATCGAGAAAAAAGAATTGTCGTCAAGAATATTCCATCCGATAAGAACTTTGATGCTTTTATTTCTGAACTTTGTTCAAAATGCAAAAATGTTTCCGAGACCGACATCAAAGCAATTCCCCTTGGCACAAAAGACCCCAAAACAACTTATCGGCTTGATACACCATCTAAGCAAACTGCTATATTACTTCTCAAGGCCATTCCAAAATTACGTGATCAAGCTCCTTATCAAGAACTTACCGCACGTCCTGATTATTCCAGTTCAGAGTTAGAGGTTTTTCGGAAACTGTGGACTCAAGCGATCGAGGAGAACAACAAGGCCAAGTCCAAAATTTACACAGTGCGAGATCTCAAGTTGGTCAAGCTCAACAAGCCTCAAGCCTGGATTCCAAAAGACTCTCAAATGTAAGCTCGTTATTATTTTACTTGATTAATTGTCGTTCTGTAAGGCGTAAAATTAATGACTTATGTTTCTTGGCTCAAAATTTTAATGTTGATGCTTTTTTATTGACAGAAACTTGGTGTAATAACACAATTTCCGATTCTCTTCTTTCTTTAAATAACTTTTTTAATGTGTTTCGTTTTGATCGTGTTATTGATGACCATGGTGGAGTTTGCATTCTTACGCGCAAAAACATTGTTTGTTGCCAAATTTCATTTAACAACCCTCATAATCTTGAAATTTTATGTGTAGATATACATTTATTTAGCTCAGGTGTCCGACTTATTCTTGTTTATCGCCCAAATCATAATATCATTTTTCATGACTATGTAAGCATTATGTCCGAGTTAATTGATTCATCCACCCTGCCTGTCATCATTAGTGGTGACTTTAATGCCTCACATGTAGACTGGTTCAAATTGTCAGCAAATGACAAGCATTGTTCATCGGTACTCAATTTTGCCTTATCATATGGCCTTGATCAACTTGTTCTTTCACCCACTCGTGATGATGCCATACTTGATCTCATTTTTACAAATTCGCCTAACATCATAACAAATGTATCTACTGGTGAACGCTTCAGCGATCATAATATTGTCTCTTTTGGTTTAAATTTTCCAAAACTTGGTCGTGAAAAGAATCGAAAGTTCAATTTCCATAAGGCTAACTACGACATGATAAATTTTTTGCTTGCAAATATCGATTGGTTTAACATCTTTGCTGCGAAAAATCTAAAGGAATGTCTTGTTGAATTTTACAATATCATCCGGGAGCTCATCCAATTCTATGTCCCTTTTCAAAACATCTCATCGGGCATTAAATATCCGTCACATATAAGAAGACTAGCCGACTTGAAAAGAAAAATATGGCGAGAAATGGGGAATTGTGACTCATATAGGCGACTAAACGATCAATGGAAAAGAAGAATAAAACAACATGCAAAACAAGTGGAAAAACAGCTGACTAAGAACACTTCATCCAAAGATTTTTACTCTTATGTGAAAAGACGATCCAAAGCGCATGAAAATGTTTCGCCATTGATACAAAATGAAAAACTCTATAACGACCCTAAACAAAAGGCACAAATGTTCCTTGACCATTTTACATCAATTTTTATACAAGATGATGGCATTCTTCCAAGATTCAATTCAAAAACTAATATCAAGTTTGATCTCGATCTTATAGCTCCTTTCGAGATAGAAAAGATCCTCCAAAAAATGCCTAGCAAGACTTCAAATTCACCAGATGGATTGCCTTCTTTATTTTTAAAACGCTGTGCTATTCCATTAGCACTTCCTTTAACGCTTTTATTTCAAAAAAGTTTGGATACGGGCTTCATTCCGGAAATCTGGAAAGAATCAATAGTCTATCCTCTTTTCAAAAAGGGAAATCGAGAAGACGTTCGTAACTACAGGCCTATTTCTTTGACAAGCAATTTGATGAAAGTGCTTGAGAAATACGTTGCTTCTCGACTACATACTTACTTATCCATTAGTAAGCTCATATCGCCACAACAATACGGATTCATTAGAGGCAGATCAACTTCTACACAGCTCCTTAACACCTTAAACTCATGGCTTAAGTCAATAAATGCCAATAAAGTCCTTGATTCAATTTATATAGATTTTTCGAAAGCTTTCGATGTGGTGTCACATAGAAAACTCATGCTCAAGCTCAAAAGTTATGGCATTGATGGTAAAATTCTAAAATGGATTGAGCAGTTTTTACTGGAACGAAAACAACGTGTTTCTATAGATGGAAATTTTTCTTCCTATGGTGAAGTATTCTCAGGAGTACCACAAGGAACAGTTTTGGGGCCAATATTATTCATGATCTATATAAATGACTTGCCAGAAATGTTAGGCTTGGATTGTGCAATGTTTGCCGATGATGTGAAGCTTTTTGATGATTTCAACATAAACTCGTCCGGCTACTCGTTTGACTTACACAATGATTCTTCTGCGTTGGGACCGAGGGGTTCATCCCAAGAAGTGGATGTTCAAACGAATATTGATGATGTAAGAACGAGCCAAGAATCACATCACCCCCTTATTACAAGTCTCCAAAATCTCGAAAAATGGTCAAAAACATGGCAACTAGATCTCGCGACAGAAAAATGTAAAGTTTTGCACTTTGGGAAAAATAATCCTCGAATCAAATATTCACTTTTTGGACAAGAACTGGAAAATGTGCATAAAATTCGAGATTTGGGCGTGATCATCTCAGAAGACCTTACATACACAGATCACATTGCCGAGGCTATTAAAAAAGCGACTAGGGTGTCAAATATGTTTCTTCGTATTTTTATTACGTCTAATCCGTTAGTTTTGTCACGTGCTTTTTGTGTATATGTACGTCCATTACTAGAATATTGTTCAACTATTTTTTCACCCACAAAAATTATCGACATTAACCTTATTGAAAACGTTCAGCGATCTTTTACTAAGCGCATATTTTTAAGATCTGGTTTACCTATGTGCGATTATCTAGAGCGTTGTAAAATTCTTAATTTAGAAACTTTAGAATATCGCCGTCTTATTTTTGATTTAATTATGGTTTATAAATTATTGCATAATTTAACTTCTTTAAATCCTAAAAACTTTTTCGATTTTTATGATGTTCGTTCAC
>JAQGCP010000550.1:0-16157 GCA_034699885.1 Acrobeloides thornei | reverse complement strand
CATTTTGTTCGTCTCATTTAGCTATAAAAAATTGCTACAATGTTCATTTTATGAAAATTTAAAAAATTGATGCAAAACTCGTTTTTCCGCAAAAAATTCAAAAAAGTTTGTGTATTACAACGAAGAGCTTGTAACAAGTTCAAAATTTCAAACACAATTATCTCAAAAACTACAACGATTCAGAACATGCCGTAAAAACAAAAAATGTTCCATTTTTCATGTTCTTTCCGAATATATCATTTTTTCATATGGTTGTAAAGTACTGGACTGGTCCTTTAAGCCTAAGCCTAGTCTTAAGCTTATGCCTTTCATTTCGAAGTCACGTCTTTATATAGCCGTCCTGAAGTTCGCATATCAAACTTCAGATCAATTAACAGTTCTAAGATCGTTCAAAAGAAAATCTTAGAAACGTCGCGTACAAATAGATACGTTTTCATTAGATTAGTGGATGGATTGTGAACAAAACGTCTGAAGAAGTGTGCAAGCACACAATTTAAATTCGGTACTTGAACTTATTTGTTAGCAATACTCATGATCGAGTACCCGATCCTGAGTTCCCAAGATTGTCGACTCGAGATTGGGTACACGATCCAGGTAATAGGAACGAATGCACCACACAGTTTTTTAAGGAATTGACTACACAGGATCTTCCGCACATGGATCTTCTTTGAGCCTAAACCCGTGAGTGAGAAAGAGGGAAATCGATAATTTGAGTAATTCCGTTATACCAATCTATAGGGCTCAGTGAGAGAAGAAAAATGACACCAAAATCATGAGGGTATCCTTCAAGGAAAATTTTTTAGCCCCTTATCGGAAAATCTCCTCTCCCCTCCGAGCACGGTAGCGCTCGGTCTCCCAGTTTATACTTGTAATTCCAGTCAAAACTTTCACCAACGACGCTTAACTTGCCAGATCGAGCAATCTATCTAAACCCACTGCACCATGCTTGCCCTACTTTTTTTTAAAGCGCTCGGTGAAACAGACTATAAAATATTCATAAACAAATTGTTAAAAAATTTTATATTTTTAAAATTCATATCAGCAAAAGTCTGATGCTTAAAAATGATGAAATTCGCATAAAAATTTTCTTTTATATTGCATAATATAAAAAAGAACAAAAAATAACCACGCTTAACTCGAAATAGAGGACTACTTTAAGCTGCTTAAAAACCCAAGAATTATTTCTGACGTCCTTATTTTTAAATCATTGAGTGATTGTGCGCGTACTTTAAGCCTGCACTAATGACTGTTTTTGAGAAAAAGGGAAATCGATAATTCGAGTAAACATGTCTTCCATGCAGAAAGCAAGCTTGCCATTATTGTATAATCTATATATAGTGGTTTTAACGAATTGAAAAAAATGTGACTAATTTATAAGTGCGGAAAAATCGATTTAACTCTTAAAAATGATTTCTTGAACTTCTTTTAGGAAGGGATTTGTAACAAGCTTCTTCAACTGGTGCAACTTTATTAAAATTGTTTTCTTCTTTTTCGCTTATTTCTAATGTCGGTGAACTTGCCTAATTTTTTCATATAAGTATGAGAGCACATATTTTAAGTTTAAAAAATAAAAACCTACAGGGTATCTCAAATGAGTCTACCTCCAAACCACAGTTGCACAACCCCGGTACCCCCGGTAAAATTCGACCGGGGTAGGTCATGGGGTAAGGAGGGGGTGGGTCATGAGGTGGGAATGGGGGTAGGTCATCGGTCCCCGGGGACCGGTTTTTTTTAGAAGGTCTAAAAAAAAGGTCGCCAAACTGCGGAGGGGGGGGGGGGTGAGTCATAAAAACAAAAATTTTGGACCGGGGTCTGTGCAACTGTGCTCCGAACACGGTCCACAGGGATTTCAGGCAGGGCATCATGTGTTTGGCGGACTGAAGCAGCTAAAATAAAGAATAAAGAAGCTGGCTTCACCGGGAATCGAACGTACAAAAATTGGGTTGTTGTTGACGTCCTAGAGAGCGAGCTTCCTATCTACTGTATCGTTACTGTCAGCTTTTGATCTTCTAAACATCCATATCTCTTTTGTCTAGCAGCTCCTTTACTAAAGTTTGATCGAAAAAATCTAAAATACCTTGGCGAGATGCAGCTTCTGATGAAGTCGATAGCCACTTTGACGTTAGTAGGGGTGGCTGGGATCAAATAGTCGAAGGTGTTGGAGCTGTACGGAATTGGTCAACAGTTGATGATGGAGGTGGTAGCTCGGTAGTCAAAGCGCTGGAGCCTGATGAAGTTGAACACAAAAACGAGTTTGACGTTATTCTTTCTCAAAAAGCTTTTGCTGGTTCCAAAAAACGGTGCAAATTCAATTTCCAGCCCGACCAATTAAAGACATTGTGAAATTTGGCATTGAGAAATTTTAAAAATAAAAATTTAAACAAATCAATGTCATTATTATGTCAATTTTTAGGCAAAAAAGTGTAGTATTGATTTATTAGGTGTCTTCAAGGCATCTTATGAAACATTACAAAAAAGATGAACAAAAGATGAACACGACCTCAATTATCGACTTGATTCAGTAGTAAATTTGTTTATTTTTATTATTGTTGTTAAATTTTATTTGTTTATAAGGCTGCCAAATTTTTTTCTGAAATGCAAAATTTTTCTACCATTTGTGACAGTTCATGGAAGACAAGTTATCCAACTTTTAACGATTCATGGAAGAAAAACACTCCGATTCAATCGAGTGAAAATATTCGTAGTGAATTTTCAAACATGAATGTCACTCCAATTGATAGAGCTATTAATGCAACTATACAAGAAAACACTCCAACGTTGGAAACTGATATAGCTATTAGTAGTGCAACTAAACGAGAAAAAGAGGTAAGAGATAAAATGTATAGGAACATTTCCCGCCAAGATATCAAAAAAAAGTTCAGCTCCGATGGGGCAGAAGCAAAGAGCGTGAAATTTACCTTGAATGGTGAGGGTTTACTCCAGTGGCGTAGGCACGTGCCCTCCCCCCTAGTGGCCAAAATTTTAAAAAAATTCCGAAGCTATTAAAGGGGGCCACCCACGTAAAAAAAATTTTCAAAATTTTTTGTTCTGGAAATGACCCCTCTAGGGGTAAAAACATGCGGAGAATCTGAATTTGACATGTTCAAAGCGAAAAAACGCTTCTTTGATTCAGGGAAAGCCTGTGTATTAAAACGAAAAGTAAAAAAATGGCTTTTCGCTTAAATACACATGCTTTCTCTGGTTCAGGGAAGCGTTTTTCGCTTTGAAAATGTCAAATTTGGATTCCCCACATGTTTTTACCCTTAGAGGGGTCATTTCCAAAAAAAATTTGTTTAATTTTGGCCCCTCTCCCTATTGTGCAGTAGCTCCGAAATCTCTACACATAAGGACCTTACACTAAATCGGCCTTTTTTGGGGAAGTGCCGACCCTTCCGTCTACGCCACTGGTTCGCTCCATGGAGGTTAAACTTTCGTGTTCATCAAATCAAAAAATTGCTAAAACAAACTCCCATTGCCAAAATTCCGAAAAGGTGCAGGCAAGGGTCAAATTTTTTTTTAAATGTCGTCAACCGACTCAGCTTTAAAGCTAATACCATATCATGGGATTTTGTGGGTTTTGCTCATGGCCGAGTGACTAAAGCACTAAGCATTAACTCATAGAGCGCGGGTTTGATCCCGCCACAAAAAGTTATTCTTAAATTTTTTTGTCAAAATTCATGAAATTTTTTATGCGGGGAACACAATAGTGCAATTATTTTCCTATGAAAACTGTTAAAAAATTGGAAAAAAAGTTTTAGATTTTTCCAATTTTTCTGAAAATTTTCATGGAAAAATAATATCGTCATCGTGTTCCCCGCATAAAAATGTGGATATGCAAAAAAAGAACTTTTTTTGTAAATTTTGACCCCTCGCCACCACCTTTTCGGCATTTGGCGATCTTAGTGGTTTTCAACCGGACTGGTACTTTAATTTTTGATTTTAGAAAGCTCTCGATAACATTTGGAAAGAGGCAATTAAAAAATCTGCAAAACAAGTAATAACTTGGGATCCTGAAGTAAATGAGATGCTTAATTTCTGCAAAAAAGAAATAGCAACCGGCAAAACGATACCAAGAAACAAAAATTCCTTTGTGAGCTATTTGTTTAGTAAGAGAAATATAGGAAATAAAAATTTTGCTGAACGCATCTTCAATATTATTTTTGAAGTCTACGAAGAGGAACAACGAATAATCTATGCATCAATTAGTGCGACAAAATCTGTAAGTTATAAATTAAAAATCTATCGGGCTCGCTGCACGTCTGTCGAAAATAGAAAAAAGTTACGTAAAGAAAAATTGTACAAAACGACATACACATGGTGCGCAAAAGTTTGCGAAAAGTTTTGACTCCTTTATGTCCAATGGCGCAATTGGCACTAGACCATGTGGTGATGGTGTAGTGCGTTAGACTATCATCCAGAAGGTCGAGGGTTCGATTCCCGGGTGCGTCATTTTGTTTTTTCCTCATTTTTTGACTATCAACTTCAAAATCAAATATCTCGTCACTGTTAAATAATTTTTATATATGGTTTTTTGCATGTGTTAGAGGAACTAAAGCTCTGTATTTTCATACAAAAATTAAATTTTTAACATTTTGTTAAAGTGAAGAAAATTGACTTTGAAAACTTCAAAGTAATTTTTGGCAATGTTAGGAGGATTTTTTCAAAAATTGCAAAAATCTAGAAAAATTTAAAATGTCGTAAAAAATTGAAAAAATTATCAAAAATCGAACAATTCGTCAAAAATCCAAAAATTCGTCAAAAATTAAAAAATTCGAAAAAATTGCAAAATCCTCAAAAATTGAAAACTCGGTTTTGAAAAATTCGAAAAAATTGAAAATTCGTTTTTTGCCTAGATTTAAAAAAAGAAAAATGTCATTCTTTTAGTTCGCAAAAACGAATAAAATGACAACTTTTCAAAAATTCAAATGTTTTCGTTTCAATAACCCAAAACATTTTTCAAATTGGATAATTTAATGTCTTTTAAAAAGAGCTAATATTTTCTGTCACTATTTCTGGAACTTAAAACATAATCAACACAAAAAAGTTAAACTAATAGGTCCGGGTCAACTTCGATTATCTTCGCCCACCCAAAAAAACGAAACATTGAACTAAATAATGGTGATTTGTTGTACATTAGTAGTTCGTTGAGTGAATTTAGCCGTCTGAATGAAAAGGCGCGGAATATCCTAGAATCGAATCAACTACGTTTGCGCTTCGATCCATTATGCTGAAACCAAATCAAACCAACGTGTATCATCGAGGAGGAGAAGGAGGAGGCAATGGAGTCCGTTTGTATTCTTATCCGCATTTTCGGACATCGGAATATTGGCGCCTTTAGTTCCCTATTCCAAATATCCTTTTTTGTGTGCGTGAAATGATAGTCCTCTTCATCCTCATTCTTTTTTTGGTATTTATTCTTCGTGGAAATCTCGTCTCTATTTGTATTTGAATAACATCATCAAATTCCTTCTCTACAGTTCCGAAAAATTCGTCGAAAATTGAAAAATTCGTCAAAGATTTTGGAAATTTTTTGGAATTTTTCAGTTTTTTATAATTTTTAATGAATTTTTCAAATTTGACGCAGTTTTCAATTTTTTTACGAATTTTTCAATTTTTGAAGATTCAAATACAATATCTCTATTTATATTTGAATATAATCATCAACTCCTTCTCTACGTTTCCCATTTTCGACATCAGAAACGGACTGACCGACTGAAACGAAAAGCTCTCTTCCCCCGGAGGAAAGAGAGTGGACATTGTCTCAACGTAATCGCGAACATTTTGTATGATTCCACTTTTGTGTAGAGTCTTCTTTGTTATTCTTTCTTCATTCGCGCAATCTTTAACTTTATGTGTCATCTTTCATATTATCATTCGTTTGGGGGATTTGGATGGGGGGAGAGCGTCGAATTGATTTTAGGGACACTTGATAGCAGGAATATAATAGGAAAATACAATTTAATCCTCGGGTGACTAATTATTTTCCATTGGCATTTGAGGGATGAGTTTCTGTTCTGGTTTTAGGCGCGGAAAACTTTGCACATATTTGCATAAGCTGTTAAGTCAAATTGTCAGGCTTCCTGCGTTTCATATGTCAGTGAAATTTGTATTGTTGGTTGTATGAGTGTTTTATTGTCGCTCTATGTTTTGGCTAAAAATTCGATGATTTTTCCTCCGACCCTGTCGTTACCAAAATTTTCAAATCAACTTCCCTCCCTTGGAAGAAGTCGATAGCACTAGATTCGACATCGAATTTCATGGTTGTGTTCGCCAGCAATTTTGTTTGGAATGAGTATAGGGATTTTTGACCAATTTTTCAATTTTAACGAATTTTTCAATTTTGACGAATTTTCAATTTTTGACGAATTTTCAATTTTTTTATCGAAAAAATTGAAAAATTCGTGAAAAATTGAAAAATTCGAAAAAATTGAATAATAGTCCAATGTCCATGCTCTGGGTAGTATTTTTCAGTATTTGCACCATTTGTTTAACCAGCTGATGTTGTTTTATATTCACCCTGCTCGTACCTTCTTTTTCTTCATCTCGCTCTAGCACAGGATTAGAATTATTAGGAGGTGTTTTTCTCAAAAAACGATTGATAGGCAAAAATGTTAGAGCTGATTTTTATTATAAACAAATATGTTCGCGCATGCTTGATTTGTTATTGCGAAAGGGGAGAAAGAAGTTGTGTTGTTGAATTACTTGGCGTACCAACCCGAGAAGGAGCCACGATTCTCTTTTACCACGATTTCTTCTGACACTCATTACACTAAAAAAGTTACACTAAAAATTTTTTATCGTCAATAACGTAAAATAACCGATCAACTAAATGGATCTTCATGAATTGTTTGCTATTCTATTTTTTGTTTTCTTGTGGAAGAATCATAGGTGTTTCTTTCGGATATTGTATTGGTTTCTCAGCATCAAATGGATACAAGTGTTCATGTCAAACAAGTGTTCGTAATGTCACCTTGTCAAGGAAAGCATTTTCACGGTTCGGGAGGGAGCGCAATCGATTCCCCGCCTAAGAATCGAAAGTTTTCTCATAAAAATCCGAAAATGGTTGATTTTCGCTTCAATACACCGATTCCTTCCCTGAATCAGGGTCAATAAAGCGTTTTCACGATTCGGAAATGCTTCACATCATAAATTTTTTTATTTTGAAATGTGCACACTCTTTTCCACTTTTATTGTTTTCCTGCACATGTCCTCTTATGTAGAGGTCATGATGACCAATGCTGTTCGGTGTTGCGGTTCTGTTACCTTTGTTGATGTTTGCCATGCCACTCTATATAGGTTTTTCGCGCACCGCTAATTGCGTCGTCTCTTTTACTCAAGAACCGAACCGGTCATTTAACCTCATAAGCAATCAAATATCCTCTCATATCCTTTCATATTATGACAGTGGACACTGGTCAACATGTCGTATAAAATGATTTCTCTTGTATATGCCAATTCGTGCTATTTTTATTACTTATGTCAAAGGACCAGTCGACTCGGAAAAAAGTTGCCATGTATACATTGAAACGAAAACCTAATTCATGTTTTCGTTGCAGTGTATATATTCGGAAAGTTCATGAAAAATGGAGCAGTTTTTGTTTTTACGGCATATTCTGAAACGTTATGTTTGCTGAGATAATTGTGTGTGAAGTGTCATCTGTGTATTACAACGAAAACATTTATTTCAAATTTCTGATTCAATCAAAAGTTGTTTATTGACAAGAAAATAATTTGAATTTCTTGATCATTTAGGAAAAAATAAATATAGCATTTGTATCAGCTCAATGAGATGAATAAAATGGCATCTAAATATTCAATTTGAAGATTATTTTACGGTTATTGAAACGAAAACCCTGATTCATGTTTTCGTTTCAATAACCCAAAATGATTTTTAAACTGAACAATTTTGTTGCCATTTTATTCGTCTCATTGAGCTGAGAAAAATTCTATATTTACTTTTTCCTAGATGCTCAAGAAATTCAAATTATTTTCTTGTCAATAAATAACTTTTTATTGAATCAGGAATTTGAAATAAATGTTTTCGTTTTAATACACAGATGACACTTTACACACGATTATCTCAGCAACGATAACGATTCAGAGGATGCCGTAAAAACAAAAAATGCTCCATCTCTCATGAACTTTTCGCATATATACATGGCAACTTTTTTTTCCGAGTGGTCCTTGAAATTATTTGTCTTAATATAAAACTTTTTTTAGTTTGCGCCGAACGATGGAACCAGATCGGGATATCAAACGCCGAAGAGAAAATTCATTCCAAATATGGATACTCGAAGCCAAGGGCATCCCAGCCAAAATGAAAGGTGGGATATTTTGTGAGCTGTGCTTGGACAAAGTGCTATATGCACGAACTTCGGTGAAAAATCGCGGCACTGATTGCCATCCGTTCTGGGGCGAGAGCTTCGACTTTACTTCTCTACCTCCGATTGAAGATATCTGCATCAACATATACCGAGAGGCCGATCCGAAGAAGAAGAAAGATCGTGCCGCGTTGATTGGCTATGTGCAAATCAAAATCGAGCAGCTCATTTCCAGACATCCTGTGGAAAGATGGTATGTTTATTTTTGATTTAAAAACATCCGTATTACACATACAGACACAAAATAGACATACAGGGTGAGCCAGGGTGATGGTTTTCAATTTTTTCGATTTTGACGAATTTTTTAATTTTTTCGAATTTTTCGATTTTTGAAAAATTCGAAAAATTGAAACCCTGTAATTTCCTGAAAAAAATCTCAATCTATATAAATGATGAACATGGAAGCGAGCTTTGCTGCAGCTGTCCAGTTTCTCAATAACAAAAAGTGGAATTGCCTAATTGCCCATCCTCTCACTAGTTGACTACATTGTTCGAACAATTTTCCGCCCCAACTCGCCATATGATTACTCCGCTTTTGCACTTCACTGTAGCGCATGCATTTTCCATTGTTTTTGGTCCACTTTTCCTATCGGTTGGGTTGATATGACCTTCTTCCGGTTCGGATTTGACGGTTTTTGTTATTCCTCCTGGCTTGTGGATGTCAAAGAAAAGTCTTTTTGGAAAATCGTATTTTTAATTTTTAGAATGTTACCCCCAAGATTACAAGGGAGAGCAGGGTGGGGAGGCTACTTCGCCAGTAGTGTAGAGGAAATCTTCGTTTCTCCCGTTAAACACAGGATGATACTGACAGGATTCGTGAGTTCGTTTTTAGACGGTTTCTTGCCAGATCTCATCCATGTCACCATCACTGGTCTTTTTTCGAAATGAAGTGTTCCTCTTAGATTTTCCCGCTAAATACTGCAGGGCAAAATCTTTTGGACACAAGGGGGAACCGAACCCTGATACCAAAATTCTTGGCAGCGCACTGACCATTACACCATTGTGGTCAATGAATTACGCGTATTGAATTTCGACCTTGTAGTGTCAAACCATAACTCATCTATAATTAAAACATCGTAAAAAACTAAAGGTCATCATCATTGTTCAACGATTTTGGTAAAGGTTGCGAAAAGCGATAAACTTTAAGGATATTTATAAAATTTAGGTTACGAACAGATTAAGGACGAGTCACTTCTTTTATTCCAGATAAACACAATCGCTTGTCAACCAAAATCGGGGTTCGGTTTCCTTTTTGCGCTCGTCACATATTCTATTTTCATCAGCTACTTTTATAGTCGAATTTTTTTCATGAGTAACACGAGTAATTTGATTGACTCAGGGTCAGCGATATTGAAACGATTGTGTTCGAAAAGTTTTGAGAAGATTTGTCGATTCGACCCTTTTCAGGGAGGCATTAGCCAGGGACCCAAGAATGATTCAGCATAATCGATGTGGACACGACCCCATGGTCCTATTGGGTATGGCCATTGCTGAATTGGGGACTTTTGTGGTTGTTTTGGCATCTTCCATACACGAATGGGGTCGTATCCACATCGATTATGCTGGACCATTCATGGCATACATGGGCCAGCAGGGGGATACTGGCCCCAAAATACGAATTGGTCCCTGTCGACCAAAAAAAAACGTCGACAGGCGAAAAAGTCGAAATACGAATTCGTATACGAATTGGAAATACGAAATCGTAGTCAAATACGAATTCGTATATATGTTTTGCCGTCAAAATACTAATTGGTCCACTAATTTTTGCCCCGATACGACGAATTGGGGGAGGGGTACAGTACCCCCCCCCCCTTGCCTAAGTATGGGGGAACCATTTCAGGAGTGCAAAAGTGAGAGGAGGGATCAACATAAAGGGGACCATTAAGAAAAAATTTTCATTTTTCGAATTTTGAGGGTTCAGCCGCCCCTCGTACCCCCTGGATACGCTACTGCTTAGTAGATGTCTTTTTGATGGTCAAATAATTTTGCGCAATTTCGTGACCTGTACCTTTAAAGCAGATGACTTCCAATAATAATAACTTCACTATTTACACTTTCACTTCGACCTTCTTTCACGGATTTTTGAGTTGAGTCAGTCTCCTTATGTTCTACAATATTATAGTCTTGTGGTGGTAAAATTCCTTCTGGAGTTCTTTCCAGATTAACAATCTGTTCTTCACTAGTGGAGCTAGCAAATGAATTTGGCCTAGCTTGTTCTTCACCAATACCAACGGTTTTGTATGTACCGTGTGGTCCAAAACCGAGCTTCAAAAAGTGTTTTTAAAAAGGATGCCACTCAAAAAGTTGGGCTAGGTTTTTTGGGATTCGTAAATTACTTTTTCTACCCTCTCCTTCCTTCCAAAAACTTCCCCTCCCCTAAAAAATCAACAAGATAATTAAAAAATTGGTTGTTTCCTACTTGGAGGGAAAAAAGAGATGACCCTAAATCAGCCGAAAAGTCGAATTTCTAATAATTTGAAGATTTTTATAATGAGGGAGAGGACTCTGTCTATAAAAAGTACTCGTAAAAGAACCGGTACTAGTTCGAAACAGAGGACGAACTTTTCGAAAATTTTTTTTTGAAAATGACCATTTTAAGGGGTAATTTTATGTGCTGAATTCAAAAATCGCACTTCCGAAGGCTGGAAATGCTTTCTTTGCTCTAAAAAATAAGATGAGAAAAAAATTTTTATATAAATTTTTAATAAGATTTACATGCTTATTAATCTTATATATAGCTAAGGAAGCATTTTCAGCCTTCGGGAGTGCGATTTTTGAATTGAGCGCATTAAATTACCCCTGAAATGGTCATTTTCAAAAAATTTTTTCGAAAAGTGCGTCCTCTGTTCCGAACTAGTACCAAAGAACCTAAAGTTTATGTAACATACGTAGCACGAAATTATATGGGGGGACTTTTGCGCCCTCACATATGCGCAACGACATTTGCGCTCCGACATTTGCACATCCGAGTTGTGCGCCCTTTTCCGTTTTTAAAATTTCGACCTTTTTTACAAATCTGCTGCGCATATTATGTCGGGGCGCGAATGTCAGAGCTCATATGTCGGGCGCAAATGTGAAAGTGCAAATGTCAGATGCGCATATGTGAGGGCGCAAAAGTCTCCCACCCAATTATTCAATGTTTTTTAAAACTTACATAATTAGTATCCCTTAAATTAGTTGAACCCTTATTGCCCATTTTTGAAAATCAAGTAGTCTTTGAAATAAGGAAGCAAAAATAATAATCGGTTTAAACGAAAACAAGCTTGTTGAACTGAATGAGACCTTCTCGGATTCTATCTATTATTAAAGACTTCTCGAAATGATCAAAGTCGTTTCGTAAGCAATAACATCACATGCTAGTTTTTATGTCTACGTACTGTGCATGTTTGCGTACAGGGTGGGTCAAAAAAGTGGCTTTTGCGACTTTTTTGGAACCCAATTCCTAAGGACCCAAATTTTTCTCAAAAAGTGATGTTCTACAAAGTTGTTTCTGGGATCACGACGGACAACAAGAACAACACTTTTTGTGAAAAGATCTCTTTTATAACATCACATGTATATTTTGATAGAAAAAAGGTTTTTTTTGGTTTTTTGGAATTGATTAAAATTTGTAATGTGCAAAAAATATCTTGCCTCCGACGGGAATCGAACCAACGGCCAAAAATTGGAATACCGATACAATACCATTACGCGATGCAGATGGTTGATTAACGAGATTTGAAATCCATATATTGGGTTGTTCCAAAAGTTTCCGGATTTTTTACATGAATTTTGGACCGGAAATTATTTTCCTAAAAACAACTCCTATAAGGGCAATTTTATGCGGAAAATCGATTGAGAACAATCCCGAAGAATGAAAATGCTTCTCCGACCCTGATTCAGGGGGTGTTTGTTTTGGAGAAAAAGTGAACTAGAATTCGGAATTTCGTCGGAAAACCGGCTTTAAAAGGGTTTTTAAAATCTTTGGGAATTATTGAAACACCCTGTACTATACATGTTTACCTAGTAGTACCACGCAAAACTACAACTTCTGCCTACTTCATAAGATAACTAAGGGTTCAAAAATGAAGGCATTGAGAAATTTTTTGGCCGCCAAATTTTTTCATTGATAACATGTTTGTTTATTATTGTGAAAATTTAGGAATTCGTTGAAAAATTTGGGTTGATCAATAGATAAGGTTTTTTTGAGCGTTTGTGTTGAATATTCGCGAAAATAGAGCGTTAGACTTCGGCATATGAGTGGTTCAAAGGTTGTCGGTTCGAATCCGGTCAAGCTCGATATATTTTTGTAAAACCAGATTTTGATTTTTTTTCCAAAAAACAACTACGTTCAAAGGATGTTCGTTGTTCTTCAACCAGATGACGCATATTTTACATTCTTCAACAATTGATCTAGCCTTTTGGCGCCCCTACACTACCTAACCCACTATTGTGGACGCTACACGTGCAAAAGCAAATCATGCGGACCTACATTTGCAGACTAACACACACGGATGATACATTTGCGCATACTACACTTGCGGACTAAATTTGAATTTTTTAAAAATAATCGAATGAACATTTTTTAAATTTTTTACAAGTTTTTTAAAATTAACAAATTTAAACAATCATGGGTCTTCATCTATCTCTTCTCCAAATTTATGCTATCTTTTTAAAAAATCCAAAATTGATCTGCAAGTGTAGGTCCGCAAGTGTTAGTCCGCAAGTGTAGCGTCCGCAATAGTGGATCCGGAAGCGTGTTGGCGTCAGCCTTCTGACCTTCTCTTCAGCATTCATACAGAATCGTCTATTATAGAAATCAAATCCATGTGCAACCGAGCCAATTTTTCGGTATATGGCGCTGCTGAAGAATTAGCACTTAGAGCGAGGAGTGACTTATATTCCGATTCTAGAACCCAAGTGAAAACATTTTTGTCTCCGATTTCGATAGTTTTGGTGTCGATCGTTTTCTCTCATCGTCCCCCTACAACTTTTGAAATGATACTGGTGGTGTAAAACTAATGTTCCCGAGATCATCTGTACAGACATTAGACGTTTATAGTAGTAAGATATGGAAATTGTATAAAGATATAAAACTTTTTACACAAGATAAAAAAAAAGTTGGTACCATTCAGGATTAGCGACCTCACTTAACGTGAAGTTTTTCAAAAAAATTTTTATAGCCTGTTCTGTAAATAATCTCTCTAGGGGTAACTTTATACGGGAAATCGATTGCACGCATTGACAAAGCATGAAAACAAATTTTTTCGGAAAATGAGCCGTATCTACTTCATAAGCATGTGACTCTTTAAGCCACATTTTTAACAAGAATCACATGCTTATGAATACGGCTCATTTTCCAAAAAAAACTCGTTTTCATGTTTTGTCCATGCGCACAATCTATTTCATAGGTCAGCAAGGGGGGGGGAGCCTCCCCTTGACCCACTCATCCATGGATCCAAAATTAAGGGGGGACCACCTCATAGACCCCGCCGAATATATGAGGTAGTCTATAAAAATTGGGTGTCAGAAGGCTACCTCAAGCTAAAAAAAGGTCTTTTTTTTATTAAAATCTTAGCCGAATTTAATGAGGTGGTAGAGACCACCTCATCGGGAGTCCTCTCCCCCCCCCCCTGCCGACCTATGATCTATTTCCTGCATAAAGTTACCCCTAGAGAGGTCATTTCCAAAGAAAAAAAGCTAAACAATTTTTTTGAAAAAAATCACGTTAAGTAGGGGATGCTAATCTTGAGTAGTATCATAAAGTTTAAAGCAAGTGACTTCCAATAATAGTATGTTCACTGTATACACTTTGACTGCGATCTTTTTTCACGGATTGAGATAAACCAGTTTCTTTACGTTTTTTATCACCAGAGTCGGATAGTCGTAAAATTCCTTCCGGTTTTCGTTCTAAAACGACAATCTGTTCTTCATTCGTGGAACTAGTAAGTGTATTTGCTCTGGATTCTTCTTCATCAATATCAAAAGTTTTGTACGTACCATGTGGTCCAAAATCGATCTTCAAAAAGTCGGGCTTTAAAAAAGATGCAATCAAAAGTTGGGCTGTTTTTTTGGAAATTTGATTTTGGAATTTGTAAATTACCTTCATCCATCCACTCTCCCTTTCCTCCCAAAAACTTTACCCCTCCCCTAAAAAACAACAAGTTAAAATTAATGGTATTCTATTTGAAGGGAAAAAAGAGATGACCCTAAATCAAACGAAATGTCGAAAAAATTTACCGATTTTTGTTATGAGGGAGGGGGACTTTGTCTATAAAAAGTAGCCATAAAAGAATCTAAAGTTTATGTAGCCCAGGGTCTGCGAAATTATTCAATTTTTTAAGACTTACATTATTAGTATCTCTCAAACTAGCCGAACCCTTATTACCCATTTTTGAAAATCAAGTAGTCTTTGAAATAAGGAAGCAAAAATAATAATCGGTTTAAACGAAAACAACCTTGTCGAACTGAATAAGGCCTTCTCGAATTTTATCTATTATTTAAAGCTTCTCAAAATGATAAAATTCGTTTTGTAAACAATAACATCACATGCTTTTTTTATGGATGACATACCACACATCTTTACGTACAGGGTAGGCCAAAAAAAGTGGCTTTTGCGATACAATTTCTATAATACAAATAATGGTCTGTATGTCAGTACACTCTCTTCCTGTATTTAAAGCCAAAAACTAACATCGGGAATCGATTCAGTGAGTCGAAAAACCCCAGAAACGCTTTACTGTCTTTTCCAGGCTTCAATTTTGCGAAAATTGAATTTGTTGAAGAATTCGATTTTTGACCTTTTTTGAAAAACGGGTGTAACTTTTTATTTTGAAAAGTTTTCTCTTGAAATTTTTATAAAAATTGTCCTCTGACAATTCTCTTTCAAATGCAAAAATAATTAAGTCAAACGGATACGTACATATTAAAAAAATATATTGTACTATTTTCGAGCTACACTATGTTAAAAATGTATCAACTCTTTTCAGTTAGCTTCATTTTTTTAATGCGGAGTGCACAAGGAAAAGGAAAATAAAAATATGAACTCGTTTTTTATTTTATTGTTTGTAGCAGTGTTTGATCGGTTAACCGAAAAACGGTTCGGTTACAGTTACAAACGGTTACGGTTACAAATTTCAAATTTAAGTCAATTTATTTTTTCTTTAATTGTAGCATGGATATCAGAATCAGACAAACAACAAATATGAAAAAACCGTTTAGTGACGGTTACAAACGGTTCGGTTAACCGAATGAAAAAAATGAAACGGTTACAAACGGTTCGGTTAACCGAATTAAAAAATTGAACGGTTACAAACGGTTCGGTTAACCGAATGAAAAAGTTGAACGGTTACAAACGGTTCGGTTAACCGTTTTGTAACCGTTTGTAACCGAAAAAACGGTTACTAACGGTTACAAACGGTTACTGACGGTTACAACGGTTACTGACGGTTACAAACGGTTACTGACGGTTACTAGCGGTCAGGATCCGAAAAAGTGGGTGCTAGCACCCGCACCCAAAAGAACCCACTGGGTGCTAGCACCCACATTTATTTATTTTTACAAAATTTTTCAAAAAATTCAAAAATTAAATTTTTTTCAAAAATTCAAAAATTTCAAAAATTAAATATTTTTCAAAAATTCAAAAAATTTTCAAAAATTCAAAATTTTTTAAAAATTCAAATTTTTTTTAATCGAAAAATTCATAAAAAATTTTTTGGGCGTCAAAAAATTGAAAAAAATGCGTCAAAATTAGGGGTTATAAGTTTTAACCCCAACAAAATCATTTTTAGGGGTAAT